>CAODLS012202251.1:0-16345 GCA_948243855.1 Flueggea neowawraea
GCATCTACTCTGGTTCCCCACAGACCCCAGAAACCTGTCTATACATAAATAGACGCAAAAGATTGGAAACAAAATTATGTTCCACTTTGAAATACTATAGATGTAAATTCTAAGTATATTACAAGCTACCTTTGTTGTTGGTTTTACAGAGGGATTTCTCTCATATTTGTTCTTGTAATAGGTTAACCAATTCTTCAAACTCTTCTTCTTTTCAACCAAATTTGCTAGCTTATTTGCGTTGTACACAACCTAAATAACAGTATAAATAAACCACAAGCCATGAAAACTATGAACTGAAAAGTTAGAAAGAAGTGGAAACAGAACGCGTCGCATTTGTAGAAACCTTCTACTCATTTCACTTCTCTCTGCTTTCTATTTTTTCCCCTCACATTGTCTTCTGCATCATGATCCAATGAATCTGCCACTCAATATTATTATAAATGATAAACCAAGTACCTGATGTGTAAGATAATGATCAGGATGATTTACACAAAAGAAATGTTCAACATGCTCAGTAACTGACTCACCAGGATCTGGTGGAACGTTCCTTACAAGAACCTACAGAATAAACCAAAATTACTACAAAACAAATCCTGATATAAAAAACAAATGCTTCCACGAACATCAACCACATTCATGTTGCTTTGAATACGTGCTTAAAAAACATTATTCTCTCCAGAACATTAAACAATCACTGGACGCCCAAGATATGGCTACCTTATTATACACTAGTTCGAACTTGGAAAAGGCAGAGACATTTTGTAGAAAACCAATTTAAGAAAAGGTACGCATTATGAACAAGAAAAAGGGAATGGTGTGAAATTAAGGCATAGCCTTGGTAGAAGAAAAACATTACATAACATAAATAATAGATCCTCACAGTGAATTGATCAGGCCGACGATCGTCAGAAGCTAAAAATCGCAAGCGCATATTAGCAATTGTCTTGTACTCCTTGTACATCACGTAGAAAGTCCAAAATGTGAAGATGTAAGACATTCCCAAATGCCCCCAAAACCTTGAAAGTGTAGGAGACTCTGTAAGTAAGCAGAGTATAAACAACATTTGAAAGATCTCACATTAGGAACACAGCTGAAACAAAGGCAAAATAGATAGCCCACATTGCTGAATCCAACAATTTAAAAGCCAGAATCTTGCTATGCAGTTGAAACTTTTTTTTGGTCAATAAGTTAGGTATTATTTATTGCCAAAAAAGGTATACAACCAGTAAACTCAGTGTAAGACTATTACAAAACATCCCCAGCCCTATCTAGATAATATGGGCTCCATCCTCAAAACAAACTTAACCCCAATGAGAAACACTATCTGTATCTGTACAATTCTGAAATAAACATAATATAATATAATAACAAATCCCCTTATCACAAATTAATATCTTTATGGAATTCTTCCTTCCATGAAATAAATCAATATGTACCAATATCTTTGAAAAACTTGCATGCAAAAAGGTAAATTTCGTTAGGAATCAAAAGAAACAGGGAGAACAGCAAGCAGCATTTTTAAACTATATCTCAGAGCCGTAAAAAACAGTAACAATAAAGTCTCACCGCTGCGATCCATTTGGAATGTTGGAAATGGAGAGCTTGTCAGTGCCGCTGAATGTCAGATCCTCGATATTATCCAAAGTCCCCCAGTCCAATTAACAGGCACCAAAACCGCAAAAGCAAGTATAGCTATGGGGACAAATATTTTCAACCTGCATTGCATATTATTACCAAACCGTATTCAAAGCGAACACATACATCAAATGGAGTATTAAAAGTGTTTGGAATTACCCTAAAAGGTAAATTCGTATGTAGAAAACAGAATCGAGGCCTGCATGATCAATAAGCTCGGGTTCAGGCATCCGCAAAGCTGCACGCATCCAATTGAGAAACTGCAGATAACTTGAGCAATCCAAGTTTACAAATTTGCTTACGAAGCCTCCGGAACGCATGGGGCTCGCTCTTAGTCCTTTACGGTACCACTTGGGGAAGTAAACCCTATCATTGATTGGCTGTAGCCTCAGCATTGCAAATGCCAACAGGAATGCAATTGCTGATAGAAGATTAATCGCCGCTGCGTATCCTATATCTTGAAGCGTCGCCATCTCTTCTCTCGATTCTTAGTAAAATTTAACACACGCAACGTTTACTTGATTATCAAATTACAATCCAAACAGACCTGTAGGAAAGCAATTGGAGGATCTTGATTCTTTTGTTTGAAAATTTTGGAAGGATTGACAATCTCATTCTCCTTGTTTGTTTGGCTCCCAAGAAAAACCTCTGAGAAAACCGAGATTTCTCTTGCGTGGTTTTCATTGTAAAGTTTCTCGAGAACCAAACAGGAAATCGTCAGGAAAATGGATTAGCAGATATGCATAGAAAAATAAACAATACCTAAGAAATGGAGAAGACTGAAACTCGATCGTCTGAATGGGGAAAGAAATTGGGGATCGGACGTGTCAAAATGTTAATCTATGGATCGGCGATGGAAGATTTGGGGGAGAAGGAGAAGGACATGGAGAAGACACAGCGCATTGGGATATGGCAGCAACAAGAGCGGAGCATTTACGGAGCTTTTGTAACGGTTAGATTATAAACAGAGCTGAGGTGAACACTAGACGACAAATATTTGAATCTTTTGCTTTATTATTATCAAGGGATTGTAATTTGGTACCCATATTAATTATTAATTAAACATATACTAATTTATGATCTATTTACATAAGTGTTAATTCTTAATTCGTTTGGTATATGTGTAGGTACGTGCATCAAATTTAACTAAAAAATTCTCTATTATCAATTTTGGCCCCATCTTATTGTATCTGAACAATTTACAAAATTGGTGTCATCAACTTCAGTTGTAACTTATCAAACGGTGAATAAATAGGTGACGAAAGATTTCAAGTTGGTCGATAATTGCTAAGATTTCAAGTTAAATTGTTAACTTATTTAGTGACTCTTTGTGATTAATTATCAAGGTATTTTTTTATGGAATCTTTTATTATCACTTATGCACGTCCAAATTTACAAGTTCGACATTGCTTACAGTGCTAGCTAAATTACAGGTTAGCCATCTCGAATGCCACATAGGCACATATCTGTGTGTCATCTGGCCTGCAAATATGTGGGATGTTGCGATCTTTACTCATCAATTGAAGTTATCTCCTCTCATCCACCTTGTTTATGAAGATGTACGTACATTTTCTCTGGATGGACCGTCAAATTCTATCAATTCAAAACTTGATCTCAATTTGCTCATTAAAGTTGTTTTGATGTTTATTTTCCATCTTTCTTTTGTTTTTTTGCCCTTACAATTGTGAGGTATATTCTTCAAATACAAAACTTCCTCCTATTCCAAAAAAAAAATTTCTCTAAGACGCATCCTACTTGATACTAAACCAACTGGTCGTCGGTTCACTCTTCAACTCATCGTTTAATACATACAGGACAGAAGCAGAGTTGGCCGTTGGGTTGCATTTATTAATATTCAGGACAGCAGCAGAGTCATGCGGGGACGAATAATACGATAGCAAGTGGACCGGAAATTTTCAAGATTAATTAGTCAAAGTAGTTGTACAGTCATTGCTACGCGAATGATTGTACAACTAATTGAATTATATATGCATCTCTTTATTTCGTCAGAGGACAAGTGTATATTCAACGTCATGACCTCTAATATCTCTACCAACTTAGATTTTTTGAAAAAAACTAATCGGAATCCTCTTCTTCCCCACGGTTTCTGATATCACAATCTACTCGTTTGTTATTACTAACTACAGATAAGATAAGCTGAGGGCTTGTAGTCCAACCGGTAAATATTCCGTAGCGTGACTTACCCACGCGGTTCAAACCGACAACATACTGAAAACGAGTGCGTGCGTTAATGCCTCTGTTTGGGTTGAGGTTCGACAAAAAAAAACTACGGATAAGATAACAGCTTCATGGAAGCTTAGACGGTCTGGCTATTAAAGGCATCATGTCGTAACACTGCAATTATGGAATGAAAAAGTATGTATGGTTTAAATTAAACTTGTCTCAATTCAAGTTAACTTACATAATTATTCCTACTAATTTGTTGAAATATCAATAAACAGTTTCATGAAGTGATGTGAATTTACATGAGAAAATTTGTCTAAGCTTTAGACACCAAACATTGCAATATTTTTTTAAAAGAAAAAAATTGGAATGAGCAGCGAGCGCAATTGGTTACACTTATACAGGATTAGAAAAAAGAAATATCCAGAGCATGAAAGGTCATTCGTTACCAATAAATGGAGATACTTAACCAGATCAATACATATCCAACCAAATTCAGGACGTCAAAATTATTGGACAATAAAAATCCATGGTAGACAAATTAAGAAGCATCTCACACTCACCATACGTATAACCCCACGCCCTTAGTTTATGGGTCCCACCGCAACAATCTCTTCCCCTGTTGAGCCCGTACTGCTGCTCCCGCTAGCCACCGCCTTATCGTAATCATCATCTTCGTCTAGGTCGTCACTGCAATCATCTTCGCCGTCGTCGGACGATAACGGTGTGAGCCAACAAGTCCCATGCAAGTGACCGTACACACAAACAAAATACTCCAACCCACCATTACGAGACCCAAGCCGCCTAGCCGCACTCTTAGGCACAAGCCGAGCCGTCGTCATGCTCCAAACCCGAGCCCCACAATAAGGACATCTCACTCTTTCCTCGAACTCCACTTGCTTTTCAATCAAACACGTCCTTGTCCGCGACCTCATAAATCCCCGAAATACCCCTCTGTAAATCCCCAAATCATCTGCGTTCTCCCCCATTTGATGCTCACAAGGATCGCTAACGTACAACAAATCTCCACGGCATCTCTTCACCAGAAAACTCCGACCCGAAGTCTTCGAAAACCTAGATTCCTTGATGAAGTGACCCGGCGTCTTTTTACTTATCTTGAAGTTCCGGCTAGACTGGCAGCCGCAACAGTAAAACATTAGCTTCGCGAGCGCGTGCCAGTAATTGTTGAAGCGGGCGTTGGGGATGTTATTTGTCAATGCGGTTAACATGCGAGGCGCACGATACACGCAGAGCTCTCGCCATAGTAACCGCTTGGCAATGGCGCGTAGCTTGTGGTTAACGGAGGCAGCGGCGCATAGTGTGTGTAGGTCCCATTTCATCGTCTCGAAAACTAATCGGAGTATCCGCTCGTTGAGTATCCCCGCGTCGGAGTGTTGACTCGGCGGGTTCGTTTTGAACCTCTTATTGGCATTCATTGCGACAAGGTTTGAGCTACGGGCGGTGATGGTCTTAACGTGGGATTGATTTATGTCCAGGTTTCGAACTAACAGAAGGGACACGCGTTGAATTACTATTGGCTATTTCTCTTGTGAGGAATACGTTGCGTGATCTAACTCGGTGGAGGACGCGTGTAAGTTTTTTATTGACAGGACGCGGTGATGGAGAATCAAGGACAAGCATCAGCAATTGGATTATAACTGAATTGGGGAGCCACGTGTCCTCGCCCTCTGAAACTGATAAATATCTTTTTCGCTCAAAAATATCTGAGGGTCTACGCGTCAGCCCCCGGGATTGCGTTGAGCAACAATGGCGCAGTGCACCAAAATATCCTCAAATTATTTTTTAATTATTTTTATGTTCGCAAAGAAACCTGACAACGTGATCGCTCAGCAATGCCACACGTGTTCTGTGTATTATGCATTTTCCATTTTATTAATTTTTTCCGTCGGAGGATACTTTAAATCTATTTTTATTTTTTTATAAATATTTAAAAATTTAATAATAATTGTCTTAAATTTAAAAAATATAAAAAATAATATTAAATTTTTTATAAAATTTATTTTTATATTTATTTATTTTCTTAATAAAAAAATAAATATTAGTTAAAACATTAAATATTTTGATAAAAAATAATATATATCATTTGCTTCATATCCAAATTTTAAAATATCAAATATTAATTTTTTTATAAAATTATATTCTATTTTTATATATTATATAAATTTACCCATTAAGGTAGTTTTGGACATCACATGGTTACAGTATGGGCAAAAAAGGAAATAACAGTGCGTTGGTGTTGAGGGATGAGACTCCAACAGATATATGGTGCGTGACAATAATCAGTTTGCCAGAGATGTCAGAATCCAACCTTCCTGATTAAAAAACTAAATATAATTAATTAAATTCTGAAAAGGGGATTACTCAATTAGATGTTGCGTGTGTCATTAGCAGGTTGATTATGGTGGACGAAAACAAAGCGCGTTGATGTCGGAGGGTAAGTCTGGAACTGAGGTTTGTCAGGTAGATGGAGACAAAACCTTGGGTGACAAAAACCCCAATTGGTCATGCTTGTTATTATGCGCGTATCCCACGACGACACAGGTACAACCTACGACAGCCGATACGGTCGGACCTCTGAGGTTCAGACGCGTGCCGTACACCTTAGACAGGCGACCTTGCACGTGTCAGTTAGAAGCATTTCCGTTTACGTAGACTGAGGTGACTGTCCAAATAATTTAGAGGACACGTGGTGGGAGACGAGGCGTTTATCATGTGTCTGGACACGTGGTGTACAATAAGTAGTGTCAGACCTCCTTGATACGATGTCAATGCAGGATATAATAATTCCTCTTCAATGATGCGTTTTGTCGTTTGATGTGCGGTCCGATCCTGATTGATAGCCCATAACAGGCGCCAAACGATTGAAGTCACCATTGGCAATTTGGCATCCATCACGTACCTTTACCGTTCCTGTTTCTTTTTGGCCTTTATAAGAAAAATCATCATATTTTTATTGCTGGTTATAGTTGTTTGTTCTTTTTTATTCCCTTTTTCTATCCTGCTATTTTTTTAAAAAAAATGTAAAACATGGAGCAAATTTTATGGTCAAATGAGTAACTAGAATCGATAGTTTTCTTGCACTAATTGTAATATTCCGTCGAATTCCAACTTCCAACCAAGAAAATAAAATAATTTCCCTATATTTCAGATTAAGTGTTATTAAAATAGTTTAGTTTTATAAAGAGCGTCAATGATGCTGTGGGAGTCATTTTGGTCTTGAATTTGATTAATATTATGTACAAATCGGATGGTCCATTGTGATCCTCTTTTTTCATAATTCTACATATCAAGAAGTCATATTTGTTGTGTTGACTTGTCAATGTCAACAGGCTGAGGCTACTACTAGGTGTTGAGCCTCAAACAGTGACAAGGCTTAGGGCCTTAGGCTGAGGCTTCTATAGGAGCGATTGACTTTATGAGGATCTAAACTCAGCCTATGTATGGGACACGGCCCGTTGTAAGGGATGTGCGAGTTTGATCCAGAGTGATACGGCCCATTGTTATGTCATCATCCTGTGCTGTGATTCGGTGAGGTACACCAAGCCTTGTAAGAGACGGCTATTTGTTGACATCTTCATCCTTGATTGATAATTATACCATCAAATGTGATATTAAGGTAAAAAAGAAACCACCAACAGAACGATTGGTGAAGGCCCATTCTAGTGCAAGCGAGGTCTTGAGTTCAAATTCGAATGACGACTTCATTCTCAAGCTGGACCTACATTACGCTTGTTAGAGTCATTCGATACTCCCAAATTGAAGTGAGGGATTCTTACGATGGATTGATGGATTAGTCCATCCGAAATTTAACTTGTCTGTCCCAAATGGGTGATGAGCTCTCCCACTTCTTCTCGAGTTAGTCTAACTGAGTTGTATAAAAAAAATGTCACATTTTAAATTGAGCTAACACATAAATGTTTTGATCTTTGTAAGGAGTAGTTGTTATTTCTCCAATTAAAGTATAAAGGAAACTACTTGTACATTGAGTGTATCTTTTGAAATAGAGTTATGCTTAATTTCAAAATGTGAATTTTTATATAATGAACACACGAGTACGTTTGCCGGAAAAAAAAAGAGACAATTTTTTTTGGATTTTATCTCAAATATTTTTTAAACAAATTTAAATTTCTACTCCAAAATATATACAAAAATGAAATCTCTTTTATTATAACTTAAAAAAGTTTAGATTTGACTTTTTAACCGCGCGTTAGAAGTTTAACCACGTACTGACCACGAGTTTGACTACATACTAGAAAGTTTGACTACATGACAAATTGAGTATAGAAATGATAACAAACTATTTTCATTATTCTAGATATGAAAATAAATATAAAACGAGAACAAATCGAGAACAAAATGAGAATAACCAAGTACAATACCAACAAATGTTCGCAAAAAGTTAGTACAAAATCAATATAAGGCAAAAAAAATTATTTTTTTTAATATTTTTATTATTTGGTAAAGGGTTACGACATTTACTCCATATGCACCTAAACCTTCTTCTGTTCTCAATTTCATAACTTGATTATACCCACTGTGTTGGTTATTGTTAATCAAAGAAGCCTTTAAAGCACCAAAACAACTTTCCAAAAATTTTCAAATGAAGCTCCAGCTACAACCAACATCACCAAAGTAAATTTTCCATTGTTGCATGAGTGAGACGGAGGTAGAAATAAGGGAGTTAATTTCAATCATGCTCAATAAACTATTTTAATTGTTACACAAAACTCACTAAACTTTCAAATTTGTTTCACAAAATTCACCTCAGCAAATCTGGTGCACCGTATGAACAATCTGGATTGCCACGTCAGCTGCATATTTGCCAACTCAGATTTAGATGAATATAGCAAATCAACAAACACCTTATAAGCAATACGGTATAGCACTTTATAACCAACAAAACATATTAGCAGCATTATATGCAGGCAATGACGCTTCACATTCTTCAATTTCTTGATCAAGCTATCCTTAAACATAATGCAAATATCTATAATTGCCATTGAAAATTAGCTCCTTTTACTGGTCTTTGTTACTCTTGTTGCTCAGTAATCTATTCTCTAAACCAAATGTTTAAATTAGAATCACATACAAGAGTGAATTCTCAGTTAAACTTTAAAGAATCAATTAGGCATTTCATTGAGCATGTAATGTGCAACAAGCAAAACAGCACAAATTGCTAGCAATATTTCAATATTTGTCTGCAAAAACAAAATAGTACATAATTAGAACTAAGAAATTGAAAAATCAAATCATATACGAGAGTGAATTCTCATATTGCACATTACTTTCCAACTAATTAACTAATTCAGACATTAACCAAAATAGCCAGTTGGTATGTACTGGCCGCCTCTCTCGATATCTCTCTTGGTGTCAATGTCACGCTTTCGATCTCTCCTTTCGTCAATGAAATTTCAGTTACAAACAATTCAATTCAATTAACTGAACTAATAGAATCTTTAGAACCAAATAAAATCATCCCCACCTTGTAGTCCTTTGTTTAATGTCGTTTCTAACAAGTCATGGAAGGAAAGGAGAGAGGAGGAGAGAGCGAGAGATAAAGAGAGAAAGATAGAGAGAAGGAGAGAGACCAACCTGTGGAGGAGGAAAGGGCGAGGAGGAGGAGGGCCAAGTAGAGAGGATAAAGAAAGGGGCCAGAGGAGTTGGAGAGAAGAGAGACGAGAGGGAGAGAGAGAGGAAGAAGACAGAGAAAATGAAAAGCATGATGGGTCTTAAATAATGCGTGTATTTTATCATCTCTTCCATATATATTTAGATATTTTAAAAATTATAATAATATTTATTGTATTTGAGAAATTTTAATATAGTCATAAATATAGTAAAAATAATAATAGTAAAAACAGACTCATAAAGTAATTTCTTCAAAATTTTCAGCCAAAAGAATAAGGAATTGAATTTTAATAGAATTTACATCATTTTTTTTCTGCAACAAAATTCTGCCAAAAAAATTGGAAGTTAGAGAAACCATGTCTCGTCATGCCAATGATAATTCTTCAAGCATATTAACCAGAAAACTCACATCCTTGATCTTCTGCTCAAAATTTGCGTTGCATCCACTCTTCAAGTATCTAATAGGCCTCTCTAAATACTGCCTGCCAATTTCCCTCCTCGTTTCATCCACCCACAAGCTATCTTCGTACGACAGCGTCTCCGCCTTAACTCTAACCATAAACTTCTGTATCTCAATCTCTACAACTTTGTCTACGGCTCTCTTCAATCTTTCAACCATCCTATCAACCTCTTTATCCAACTCTTGCTGATCAAATTGGGTTTCTGATTTCCTTGACATTGGAGGGAGTTCTTGGAAAATGGGCTTGTATGGACAATTAATGCTGCTGGGTTTGAAACTGTTCTTGGCTTGATAACCTTTGTCCGTGCGAGTCACGGTTGCAGAAGCCATAACATGGGATCGTTTTCCTGCTCTCGTGTCCATCAAACTTGTGTTGAGAGATTTCAGTTTGATTGAACATCGCATCGGCACTACAGCCATCTTTCTCTTGCTTCTTTTTTTAATTCTTGCAATCGGCAAAGACTAAGTTGTTCTGGGTTTTTGGAACGAATGATCAAAAGTTGAAAACAGATGGAGGATTAATCATTATTAGCGAGAGTTTAATGTATTAGGTTATATATAGACCGGGTTTGCTGACGGTGGTAGGCGTGTGTATTCTTTTTTGACTAGTTCTCCTTTCCACGTTGTAGTTGGTCAACCGCCAAACTGCGCCGACGTTTACATGAGAAAATTCACAATTTTGGCACATGCACCTTCAGCATCTAAAAGTACAAGCTTTGGTCATTAATTAGACTGCTTAAAATTTATTCAACTATTAACGTGATTTTTTTGTTTCTAACCTTTAGTCCAACACGGAGAGGCTATTATTTTACGTACCTGTATACTACATTGCTCAAATTTGGGACTCATGTTAATAATCATTAACGTGATTATTCTTGACCCAAAAAACAATATTAACGTGTTTGATATGAAATAAAGATCAAGCTTAACCCAAGTTCTATAGTTACACTCGACACAGATATTGGTCAAACAGGGATGGACTAATTGACAAGGACAACTTTTTTCGGGTTCGCAAGAATTTCTTAGTGTGCTACCATGGATGTTCTCCAACAATATGCAGTCACATGTTACAATCCAAATCCCCATACATATGAAATTTTAATTCACTAATTATTAACAGATCATTTATTTTAAAGATTTTAGGATACACAAAAATCATCTTTAGTTTATGAGCCATACCCACCACTTTTTACCTACTTCACAAAAGTGATTATTTAAATTTTAATTTTGCAATCACAAAATAGTTTTTTTTAATATAAATCTGTTATTATAACCACTTATTTAGACAACAAATTTGCATAACTCACCTTAATTTATGGGCCTTCATTAACACATGGAGCGTTAACACAAATGTAAAATCAATGTAAATTTTTATGATTCTATTAATAAATTTAAATTTGAAAAATAATATAAAAAACAAAAATTCAATTACTTCAAAATAATAAAATTTTGATAATTACTTTGAAAAATTTGTCAAAATTGTGTTAGCAAATATTTACTACCACCATCTCACCGGTTAAGCCCAAATTGTGTGGAAACAACAGTAATAAGGGCCTATACTAAATGGGTTCGCGTGTGGGCTTGAAGTAGGTCACGTGTTAATTGCAAGGGCGAACTAAATCTACATGCTTCTTAAAATTATAATTTTTTAATTTACATTATTAATTTTTTATATTTTAACAAAATTTTAAAATTATACGTGTTGTCATACTAAATTTTTAAAAATTATATATATTTACAAATTAATTTTTAAAAATTATATTTTTATGTTTTATTTTAAATAACGTTTACACATTATTTATATTTATTTATATAAATAACTATAAATAATAATTCATAAATTTAAAAATTATATTTATAAATTTAATAATTATACTTATACAGATAAAAATACTATAAAATATATTCAAATAAATATACTCAATTTGTACCGTACAAATTTGGTAAAATTTTAGTGGGGGATAACGTAATCATCACTAACTGCAAACGCCTTCCGTAAAGAAACACAGTGCCATACCACCACCACTTCGTGCTCCCCCCAATAGTCCTTTCCCCACAGGCGCACGTTAGCCCGCTCTCCTGTTTTAACCTACACCCCATAGCGGACTTTAACCTTCCTCTCACCAAACCGTCCCCTTTCTCTCTCTCTCTCTCTCTCTCTCCCACAAACACACAACACAACACATCAAAATACTCCCTCTCACAGTCCCTCTTCTGTTTGCCTGCTGTGCCAAAATTAGGGTTTCGACACATTGAGACCACTAGACTGAAGGTGTAAGATTTGGGCGTTTCAATGCCTGCTGATTGGTTTGCCAAATCTTGCCGCAGGAACCATTTTGCTCCCGATTTTGGCGTATTGGTGAATTTCTGACTTCTCTCTCAGTTCGGATCCCTTGATTAAAGCAAAACGGCGATTCTTGGATGGCACCGAATCGCAGAAAAGGAGGCAAGGCTGCCGCCGCCGCTCGCCGTCAATGGAAAGTCGGTGATCTCGTGCTTGCCAAAGTCAAAGGCTTTCCTGCTTGGCCCGCCACGGTATAACCACTTCTTTATCTAACTCAGTCCTTTTATCTTTGTATGTCTCTGAATATCTCTATTTATAAAGATTGGTGCTTGCTGTTCAGTATCAATTTAGCATTTATCTTTACCTGTTTTGTGAGTTTTCTCGAGTTTGAGCTTGGTATTTCCGTTTGCTATTGGATTTTAGTGCTTTATTTTATGTAATTAGGGGTTTTGAAGGATAAGATCGATTGGAAGTAGAAATTTTGAACTGTTGGAATCACAATTGAGTAGTTAAGTTGCTTTGATTGAGTAGCGGGTGAAGAAACTTAGTTTTATGTCATAAGAGTAAAAGATTTGGGTTAAAATTGGATGACCCAGCTATTTAAGTGTGGAAATGCATCCCTTGATATTGGAAAGTAGTTGGGTTTTGTAACTAGTTTGTATATATTCTGATCAGAACTAACCTTGGAGTCTTATTACATATTTGTGTTCATTCACATTGTGCTTATTAAGTTGGTTGCTCGTGTCAGGTAAGTGAGCCGGAGAAATGGGTTATCCACCTGATTGGAAGAAAGTCCTAGTTTACTTCTTTGGTACCCAACAAATGTGAGTTTCATAGAAATATCTTCTTTTTTTCCCAAATAACCTCAGTTTTATCTTTAATGATGGTAAGATTGCTAGCCATTCCTTTACCATAATTATTTATTTATCTGTCAACAGAATGGGAATGGACTTATGTGACCTATAGTTGATGTGATTATGTCCTTGTGGATATGACCCTCCTGCTCAATGTTAATTTGCCCTGAATTTTCATGCTCCATTTAATGAAGATTTTTTTGAGAGCTTTTTTTATTCCTTCGTGGTTCCTTTATTCTCATTCGCATGAAACAGGAGAATTTTTTTATAAACTAGGTCCTTTGTTTACCTAGAGACCAGAGCATACTCGATGTAGTGTCATTTCAATAAAGTATATACTTCTCAAAAAAGCAGTCATTAAGGAGAGGTGTGGAACATGACTCTTAGGATTGGTGAAGTATTTATAATGAAATATTTTAGAGTTTAAATTGAAGCTCGTTGGTTTACTTTCATTTTATTATGAATTTTCCTTTTTTTTAGCTAGTTGTATCAAGTAACATGTGTTGGGTAAATTCATTTCTAATTCTTGATAGTTGGTATGATGGGATGGAGTTTTTGTCATTTTTATGGGACAATTTTTGGTCACCATGTTGGATCATCAATTATGATGCAATAAAAAAGATGCATCGTCTTAGAATTGCGGTTTCTTGAGATGTATCATCATTAGTCATTAGTGGTATATTATATATGGTTTTGAGGGGCTATCTTGAATTTGCTAATATTTGAGTAGCATGGATAGGATCATGTCACTGAGTATTGAATCGTGGTTGAACTCACAAAGCAACCCTTGAAGAAGATTGGCATTTAGTTGGAAATGGCTTAGTAGAGTCATGGTTGCTAAATGTTTGTGATGGAAAAAATTTTCGAGCAGAAAGTATGGCATCGATTGATGTTTTGCATTTCTAGGACCATGGAGGAGTTTGAGGGAAGATATTTAAGTTCTCTATATGCGTTTAACTTTTAGCTGCTTGTGAAAGCTGTATTTCATTTCAGCATAATATTGGTATATGATGACTCCCCATAGAAAATAGATCTTTATAAAGCCTTTTTCTCCTATCTATTGAATAGGGATAAGAACATCCCAGTTATTTGTCTGTTAATTGCTCTAATTGCTGGATCTGTATTTCAGCTTTTTCGTAGCATTGGAAGCTTGAAAATTTGGTGCTTCATTTATTATCACTGTTACATCTTTGAATAAATCGTGTATTGACCTTGATGCGCAGGGTATTATTTCTAGTATGACAGAGGAGTTTGGGGGAAAATTTTAAGTTCTTTGTTTGTGTTAACTTTTAGCTGCTATTGGTAGCTATATTTCATTTCGACATAATATACCTTTGGTACATGATGACTCCCCATGGAAAATAGACTTTTACAAAGCCTTTTTTTCTCTCTTTTGAATAGGGCAAGAACACCCTAGTTAACTGTCCGTTAATTGAAGTGTTTTCTGGATTTTAACTTTGTGGTGGCATTGTAAGCTTGAAACTTTGGTGCTTCATTTATTATCACTGTTACAACTTTTAATAAATTGTCTTTACCTTGTTGCTTAGGGTATTATTTCTTGGCGTTTGTTAAATCCTGCAGTTTGACATGTCACATTAATGAGGACCTTTATTTTTACACCCCTGCTTATGGAGAGAGGTTGAAAAGCCTAGTGCTTTTCTTTTTCTTTTAATTCCCTTTATTAAGCAACTGGGGATGACTTGTAAAAAAATTGGTGAATTTTGTCTCCTAAAGGTAGGTAAATCTTTTGTGAAGAGGGGGGTTTATGATGAACGAGATGATCATGTTTATCTGTGAAGATTGTGGTAGTGTTAGGATGTTGTAGATATGGTAATCTCTGTTGTGTGTTTCATTGGATTCTACCTAAAATAGCCGGAAAGGAGCTTTTAGATTGAATCAAGGCTAGTGATGTAGTTCTTTATAATGTGGTTGATCATACCTGGATATTCTCAATTTGACCTGGGATTTTGTGTTCACAAAGTTCATTATAAAATGGACATGTGTTCTTGCATATTTTACATTGAAGTGTCTGTTATGTTGTGGTTGTACTGTGAAGTACAGGAAATTTGTCAATAATGGATCGATTTACCTTCCTCATTTCCATTTTCTTGCTAATATCTGTGATGTTGTACTCTTGGTCTACGTGCTGCTTATTATTCTTCCCTTGGGGTGCATACCCCAAGAAAAAACTCCAAAAAGTGCTTCATTTTGGGATCATAATTTGCATCTGGTTTATAATTTTGAGTTATCTGGTTGGTTCTATTCTTCTGCAGAGCCTTCTGTAATCCTGCTGATGTTGAAGCATTCACTGAAGAGAAGAAGCAGTCTCTTCTTGTCAAACGTCAGGGGAAGGGCGCGGATTTTGTTCGTGCAGTGCAAGAGATCATTGATAGTTATGAAAAGTCAAAGAAGCAGAACCAACTTGATGATTTTAACTCTGGTCAGGTAGTTGCTCTTGCAAGTGGAGGGAATTCATTAGAATCATCAGCGCAGTTTGAGGTAAAAGATCGGGCAGAAACTTCTGATGCCACAGTTACAGGTAGAAATGGACCCAGAGCACCGACAGAGGACGCTCCAAATGAGGGGCCATGCACGTCTTTGGATGACAAAGAGCCCTTAGCTGATCAGTCTAATGATGGTGTGGTTGTCACAGGAAGACCTATTATAGCTACTTATATTTCACGAACAAGATCTGGAGGTTCAAGATCTCGTAAACGTGTCACGCAGAAAAATGCACTACCAGCTGGAAGGCCTAGAAATTCAGCACGATTGGATTCTTCTAGATTCCAGAACTTCTTGTTGCCATCTGATGATGGAAACAAGACTTCGGGGGATGCATCCTCGAATCTTACTCGAAGTGCCTCTTTACGGAGGAACAAGAGAATTCGGAAGTCACCAGATGATTCTGAATGGGATGATGTGGATTCATCCACTTTTATTTCAAATGGCAGCATTGAAGACGATGGCTCTGAAATTGTTACAGTGGAATCTGATTCTTTTAGTTTGAATGAAGGTAGTGGTGTAGATAGTGGTTGCAAACTTGAGCATTCTGATACTTTTGTGGAGTGTTTGGAGGGAGGTGTTCAGTTGAGCAAAGGGCTTGATTTCCAAATAAAAGCTGTTGTTATTAAGAAGAAAAGGAAACTTAGCAGAAAGCGTGTGAGTAATGAAGCAGCTGAGCCAGCTGCCAGACAGGAAGCAGTGGTAGATTTGGAGTTAAGAGTGCATAATAGCAGCCAAGATTCTCAAACTGCTTGTGAGAATTTGTGTGAGAGGTAC
>CAODLS012202513.1:0-16949 GCA_948243855.1 Flueggea neowawraea
CTAAATTTTTTAGAATTTACCAATCAGTCCTCTAGATATTTCATATTTACATTTCAGACTTCAAACAAACAAAATTTACACTCTAGCGACTTCGATAGAAAGTTTTATAAAAAACACCCCAAATTCGTCCAAACCAACACCACCCGCTCCAAATCACCTAAATCATCTCTAAACAAGTTCCATCATATGAATCATCCTCTAATTTCATCAATAGAACAACTCAACATCAAAATCCCTAACAAATCTCTTCCACCCAAATCCTAACCAACTTCAATCTTCGATCCAACTTAAACCCATACAATCTAAGTTTATTCTAGCAGGATGTAACAAAAATCCAACTTAAAACCCATATAATTCGTTCAAAATCCGAAACTCTAACTCAAATCGTCATCCAATCAACATTCAAGCAAAATAACATACTCTACATGGCCCTTGCATGAATGTAACAAAGAAACAAGTTAGAAGAGTAATCTTACCTCAAGAAATGAAAAGGAATCAAGGATAAGCAAGGAGAGATAGAAAGAGATCGGTTTTGGAAGTGAGAGAGCGTTTGAAATGAGTTAAGGCCGAATAAGGTCAGGTGAGAGGGTATTTAAAGACCCTCTCATCAAAACGCAGCGTTTCACTGATTTAGTGAAGGCAACGTACATTATTCTACTTATAACGTACGTCTTGGGACCTTAACGTACATTACCAAACCCATGACGTACGTTGGCTTATTAAAAAATGAATCCAAAAGCTTATGTCCCGAAAAATCCATGATCAACGTACGTCAAGAAAAGCATAACGCACGTCATGCCTCCATAACGTACGTTGCACAATGCAAGACGTACGTTATGGCCATTCCTAGATAACGTATATTATCTGCAAGGCTAACGTATGTTATCTCTTTGCCAGGTTGCCTCCTCGACATCTTTTGCTCGTGCGAATGTGTCAAATCATTCCCAGGGCTTGTTAATGCCTAAAATTACAAAAATATCATCATTAACCATCCTTAATAATCTAATCATCACCTTAAACTCAAATGTCTCATCTGAAATCGAACAAGGTGTTACAGAAGGTCTTATCAAAATCAGACGAGAATCAGACAAGATGTTACAAATTTGTTGTAATTTTGGTTGAATTCATTAACCATTCAACTTGCCCAATGTCATTGAGCATTCGCAAATTTCTCATTTCTTGGTCTAGATTTTCATTTCTCGTTGAAGTAGTCGATGACCTGTTTCCAAAATGTCTTCTTGCTTTGGGAATTACCCACAATGTTGAAGCTAAAAATTGTGAGCCAAACGCTTGTAAGCAGTGTGTCATCATAAAGACTCTATGGCATTCCCCACATGTTTCTTCATCTAGATCATTTGTAATAGTAATATTTTCGACCCCAAGTTGAGTTGATCATGGTATTTGAGAGTCTGAAATTGACTCCAAATTTGTTGTATTTTCTTCCCAAGTTCTTGCATTATCATTGTTCCTTGTTCCTCCTGATGCCTTTATACTTCCACAACCTATACTTGGATTGAAAAATCCATTATTAAAGTAAACTGACGTTTGATATATGGGAAATGGATATGCCCCAAATTATTAAAAAAAAGAAATAAGTGGGTCCTTCTTGCTTGACATTATATGTTCTACGAGCCAATGTCAGAGATATCTAACTCTCTCTCCCACAATAGGGAGAGAGTTGAATGAAGGGTTGAATAGAGAGGTCCACTCCTCTATTCAAACCCCTCCCCCCAATCCCCATTGTGGTCACTCTTAATATCATATCATTAGGTCGTTTGATTAACAGCCATGTTAGAACCGTTAACTATGGAAAAAGAAAGAAAAAGTTCAGGGGGAAGTAAATGTACATTTTTCTTTTTTCAGGGGGTTTATAGCACAACTAGTATTAAACTCGGGCGATGCCAAGGGTTCTTTTTTAGCATTTTTTTATATACTGAATTTTTTTTATGATAATTTATTAATTATAAAGGAAAAAATTAAATATCAATGAAATTATAAATTAGACTAAAATCTTGAAAATACTATTCTATTATTAAAAAATAGTGGTGCTAGTGTAATTTAAAAATTAAGCAATCTGTACTCTTTTAAAGAATAACAAAGTATATGCAAATAAAATAAAATAAAATATAGAAAATAACATAATTGATTTTCAATGAGCAAACAACAAAATAAGATATTCTAACTGATAAGGCTAAAAATCCATTAGAAAGAAACAAACAAACTCAAAGAAACCTAATTGCAAATACTGAACAATATTGAATATTCATAAGGCCATCTCCAACCCACCTCTATTTATAGAGGAAAACTCTATTTTTGGAGTTAAATCCACTCCAATCCACCTCTATTCTCACATCTGTTTTTAGAGTTTGTTACAGTATATCTCCAAATTTGGAGGTGCTTTGTAGCAACTCTATTTTTTTTTGCCTTCATGCATGTATATATTCAATTTTAACATTTGTGTTTCATATATTTTTGTTTTATGGTATCCATTTTTCAATGTATAAACACATTATTGTAAAATTTATGATTTAAATATAATATTAATTAATTCAAATATTTTAATATGAATTTAATGTCAAATAATTAATTTTTTGTTATATAGAGGGAGGGATGGAGAGAGAGGGAGGGAGGGAGCAAGAGAGAGATGGAGAGAAAGGGGGAAAGGGAGAGAGGGAGAGAGGAAGCGAGAGAGAGGGAGAGAGAGGGAAAGAGAGAGGGAGAGGGAGAGAGAAATAGAGAGGGGAAAGGGAGAAAGAGGGGGAGAAAGAGAAAGTGAGAGAGAGAGAGAGAGATGGGGAGAGAAAGGGAGAAGGAGGGGGGAGGGGGAGAGAGAGAGAGAGGAAGAGAGGGGGAGAAAGAGGGAGAGAGGGAGGGAGAAATTAATAATTTAAATATAATATTAATTAATTCAACCCACCTCTATTTTTTTGTTCTCCTTTTTTATTTTTATGTAATGGTTGTTTGTTTGTTTTTTTATTATTAATTCTTAAATAAAAATAATTTTTACGATTAATCTTATTTAACAAATAATGAAAAAAAAGAATTAAATTTATGTTTAGCTTGTGAAAAAATAATGATAGAAAATGAAGTTAAAAAGAATATTTAGAGAATATTCTTTTTTAGAGTTATAAATAAAATTATAAGTTGGAGATGATTTTACTGTAACTGCTGTATTTTTAGAATTTGAGTTAAAAATAGAGTTTTGAATTTGAGATGACCTAAGAATAGATTCAACAGTATCCCAATATGTCACATCTTCAACTTTTTCTTTTTGGAAGAGATAGTGAGCATCCGCAACTGCAATTTCACAGATGAACCTGAATAGCCTTTGCAATTCTCGCATTTGCACTCATACAACCGCAAATTTGAGTGATAACAAACTGAAATTTTGTTTGTGTAAAAATCTGGCTGATTGGAGCTGGTGGGACTTCAAAACATTGACAACGATGTCACATTTACTACTTTAAGAAGGAAAGCACTTTGATTATACGACAACATCAAATTTGCGACCACCATTTTTCCCAAACAGTGTGAGTATTCTACCTATCCCCCACCATGCATATCCGTGACTTCTCAATCCCGAATATGTTGTTAAACAGAAATCATAAAACGATGAGAAACATAGAGATGGAAAAATGGAAAACTTAGCTTGAAAAGTATATTGCCCGCAGATCATGTAAGTGTGCAAAATTTAATGGAAAACTTAATCCAAACTATGTTTCCCTTCTCAATATTGTAACTAACTCACCTTTAAAAGATACTTCAAAAAAAGAGGATTGTCATTTAATTATAAACCCATGAGATCAACTCAACCTAAGCAATGCGGGATACTTGACATACCTCCCTCAACCCAATTGGGCTGAACAACAAATAGGCAAATGACAACACATGATGGGACACCGCCCCAAACTATTATACTAGGGTTGGCTCTGATACCATCTTAATATTGAACCTAACTCACTTCAAAAAAATACCTCAAGGAGGGAGAATTGTCATTTAATTATAACCTAATGATACTAACTCAACCTAAATAATGTGGAATACTTACATCCGTGCCAAACAGAAAATTAGCTTGACAAGAATATTTCCGTAGATCATAGGAAGGAGAAATGGGTCCATATGCATGGGAGAAATTAAACAAATTGATCGGCACTTTGTTAACTAAAATAACAGAAAAAGAAAATGAGATGTTCGCTTTGGCAAGATAATCGGAAAATAATCAAAATTCGTAATCTATGAGAACTTCCAACATGGGATTGTTCCACAGGAGCCTCATAGATACATTTCAGAAGCTGCAAGTTTTGCGATGACAATACATTTTAACATGTGAAGGGAGAGGGAAAAAAACCAAATTGCTCATACCTGGCTTTAAAGAGGAAGTAATTCTGATCCATAGCTCAAATCATCCAATTTCCGCGCATTATAACATTAAAAAAAAGATTGCATTGTAAGTAAGAATTTCACCATCTTAAACACCCACCATTGTGTTCAACATACACAAAATATGCAGCTAGAATATTCAAGTTCCAAGTCAGTAGATCTTATACGAATTGCATTCACAGGAATTGTATTATTTAAGGCAAAAGTGATTTTCTCAGATAAAGAAACATACACTGAATTATTGTAACTGCGATAAATATCACCAGTAACAATAGTCAATCGAGACATATGATCTCCAGATTCAGAGCAACTGCTAGCCTGAAGTTTGATGCAGCAGCACTGTAAAAGCATTCAGAATAGCAAAATTTATGAATAGAATTAGAGGACAATTAATGAACACAAAAATAAAGATAAAAAAATGCTCCAGTAATATGCGGAAACCACCAACTACGACCACTGTTGCTCCACCATGGTTGCAACCTGCAAGCTAGCAACAACATTTCAAACCGACATATTACAAAAAAAAAAAGACAATTAAGAACTCATTCGAATCATTCTTCAATGAATTCTTGCCTCAAAATGCATCAGCCTCAAAACACCAAACATTCTGCAAATATCTCTATAACATGATGGTGAGCGATGTCAAACAGCAACAGAGCGACGCCGAACACCGAGAACAGGGAGAGAAACAAAGAGCGTCTACGGAGATAGAGAGGGCCGAGCAAGAGAGAGCGATTGAGAGGTAGAAAGTGTGCCAAAGATAGATATAAGGTTGCAGAAAAAGATAAATGGAGTGAAATTTGAGTTTTTTTTTTAATCCGGATTAAGTGTATGAGGTTGAGTTCGCAGTTATACAGAAAAGTAGGAACTGAATCTTTTGCGAAGAAGTGGGTTAGTGGATTGACCGAGAAGAGAAAAACAGCAGTTGCAGTGATAATCAAACACAACATAAAAAAACGTCAAAATAATGTATTATAATTAGTTCAGGGGTGTATATTAAGCCTAAAAACCCACTACTTCTGAACTCATTCCTCATCCCCCATTTTAAATTCAAATCCTCTTCCGTTCCGCGCCCATCCCCTGCCTCCTCTGCCACTCTTCTTCTTTCTTCCAGATTCTTTCTTTCCCCTATCCCTCATTTCCTTCACCACGATTGAAAAGAGAAACTGAAATCAAAACCTCCTAACCCTACTCCAAAGCGTCGAGTTTACAAGACTTCGAGATCGGAAGACCTCTCCGCACAGGAAAATTCGGCCGCGTCTATCTCGCCCGTGAAGTCAAGGTCCAAAAATTAGAAATAAATTCAGAATATATCTAATTCTTAATTTAATATTCCCCTCTTTGTTTTATGCAGAGCAAATATATAATAGCATTGAAGGTAATTCACAAGAAACAAATAGAGAGGTACCGAATCCAACATCAGTTAAAGCGAGAAATGGAGATCCAAACGAGTCTTCGTCAACCTAACATCTTGCGTCTCTACGGTTGGTTTCACGATGATGAACCCGTGTTCTTGATTCTCGACTATGCTCACGGCGGTGAACTTTACAAAGAGCTCAGGGAGAAAGGTCATCTTAGCGAGAAACAAGCCGCCACGGTGAAATTTCACTTCTATATGTCACACCTTTAGTTTTGTTATTAACGATTTTTAATGGTTTTTTGTTGACTAGAATTCTGTGGTTTTCAGTACATTGCAAGTCTTACCAATGCATTGGCGTATTGTCATGAGAAGGATGTGATTCATCGGGATATTAAGCCTGAAAATTTGCTGCTTCATCATGAGGTATGTATTCGGTTATTTTTAGATTTTAATTGTAATAGTAATTGTAATCGTAATTTTGGCAGTAAACAATTGATTTTTTTGAGAATGTATTTGTTTCAACGATTTTGAAAAGAAAATTTGAGCAAACATATTTGTTTCAAGGATATCTATATTGTCTGTTCGTATTAAGAACACTGTAGTTCTTAAAAATCTTACTAATATCTTTACATTTTCTCTATATAATCTACGAAATGTTTAGATCTTAGTGCTGAAAACTGTAAATCCTGAGCTTTTTACTAGAAAGTAGTGAATTAGTGATTTTGGAAAGGAAGTTCGAACAATCATAAAGTTACCATAAAAATTTTTTATGTGCATTTGTTTTGGGTAGAATTAATTCTAATGTTAGGTTCATTTTGTAGTTTTCCAGAACAGTAATTATGGTACGTATTAACTAATATAACTTTGTATTGCTTATGGTTGGTCATAAGTGACTATATGATTTGATAAATCTCTATTGGATTATATGCTTAGAGTGAAATTTAGCAATGTCTGCAATATATATTTATAGGGTCGATTGAAAATTGCTGATTTTGGGTGTCTGTGCAATCGAGGAACAAGAGAAAGACTATGTGTGGAACTTTGGATTATCTAGCACCAGAGATGGTGGAGAACAAGGCTCACGATTATGCTGTTGATAACTGGACTTTGGGCATACTTTGCTATGAGTTTCTCTATGATGCTCCTCCATTTGAGGCTAAGAGTCAAAAAGATACTTTTAAAAGGTGTGAGTGACAATGATTTTATTATATTAATCGTCTAATATAGGCTAGTTCTGCGCTTTATAATGTTTGTAAATTGGATTGCTTATTGTAGGATCGTGAAGGTTGATCTCAGTTTCCCTCCCTCTCCTCCTGTCTCCGCAGAGGCAAAAGACCTGATGACACTGGTATAATGATTGTTCGAAATTTCTGTTTGATTTGAGATTAAAAGCCTTTTTGATTTTTTTGTCACCTTGCTAAGCGTGCATTTTGATTTTTGCAGCTTCTGGTGAAGGACTCAGCAAAGAGGCTCTCGCTTGAGAAGATCATCGAGCATCCTTGGATAGTCAAGAATGCAGATATCATAGGTACAACCAACATTGAAGGGTTATTAATATGAAAAAAAATATCCATAATTCTAATTGACAAGGTATTGGCTACTTTGAATTGTCTATGATATTGTTGTCGTCTAGATGACAAAAATCAGCTGTAGAGTAGGTCTTTGAATTTTCGGATTCTCTAATTTCTTGTTTCAAGTAATTTAGGGAGGAGAGCATAATATTTTCGTAGATTTTATGCATCTTATATTGTGTATGTGAAACTTGCAAAGGATAAGTAGGCAGTTTCTACTGTAGCTTTAGAGCAAATCTTTATACAATGCAGTTGCAAATGGTTAGAACTCGTACATTTTCCCTAAAACTCATATTGGAGAGTTATAATTATGAAAAAGATATCCATGATTCTAATTGACAAGGTGTTACTAGGCTAAAATCTGTCTCTTATAGCTCTTAATCGCAGAGTCTGCTTTTACAATGTGGACGATTTGTAAAATATATGCTGATATGATGTTATTTGCTATATGTTTTACAAGGTAAGACCACTGGAGAGGTTGCTCTGCAGCCTGTCAATGAGTAGAGGTGTGTCATAATATGGAAAAGCTCCGTCTGTCTTCTTTGTTGCAGGACACTGAGGGTGGATGTAAGGATTCCCTGAGAAGGCGAGTCTTTGTCCAACACCGTTGATGGTGACGTGCGAATTGTTCCTGCATTTTGCGGCACTTTTATCTCCATTGGTGATCTTTACTGGCTTTTAACGTTGGCATAGCGCCTTTGGTTTGACCTTCGGTTCGAGGTTCTCTTCCTCTTGTGGACTTATCTGTATATATTGATGATTATACTTGCTCTTTTATGGAGCTCTCTGTAATTATTTCAAAATCAATGAAACGTCTTTCTCTGATAAAAAAAAAAGTTAAAACCACTGGGATATGATGATTTTCACTTCCAGATCTAGCAAAAGCAATTGATTTTCCCATTGTACGAGTTTTGGGGTTTAACTCTCAAAGCACAGTGGGCGAGTTACACGAGACCGTTAATCTTTTATTTTGTTCTCTATAATGTAGAACTTACAAAAAATTCTGAAATTTGTTGAAGAATCCGTATGGGCTAAATGAAAGATCCTTCATTACACAATAAGATACTTCCTCGGTTTGTGCATTTAACAGGTTTAATTTTCGAGAATGAATCAACGGGTCACCATCTAGGCATTAGATTTTTACACCTAAACATTTCAGAAAACTTCCTCCGTCCCATTTTAGGAAGTTAACCAATGTTGATATTAGGAATGTTTTCCCATCGGTATAGCAGTAGCTTCCTGCTACAATCGGAAAAGACCACAACACTTAACAGTTCCGGAAAAGACCATACACCTAACAGTTCCGTACATAACGCAGACACAAGAAAAGAGCCATGGGAAGGACAAGAAAACCAAAGTTGAAAAACGATCAAGAGCAACCAAAACTAAAATTTTCCAGTCATTAGCTTGCAAAGTTGAAGCACAATTCCAAGGAAATCCTTCAACATTGTTATAGAAAGAAATACAAAATTAACGGGGCAAACAACTAACAGGTATATCTAATAAGTACAAAACTTAAAAACTCCTGGGATAAATCAGAAAACTCAACTCTTCCCCCTAGCCAGCAATCTCAGCATCAATCATATAACTGCAGAGGAAGGCAATGGTATGAATGTTAGACCTTGTGACTACAAAATATGAAAAGGGTTGCACAAGCAAACCAATAAGGTGGGATTCTTAACCAAAACAGGAAGCGCAAAGATTCAATCAGATATTAATGGAGATCTCTTTTTCTGTGCTACTCAAACAAATGACTACAACGTTTTCAACACAACTTGCTTACATAATTTTGACTGAAACAACCATGTTAAAAAAAAAAACTACTTTCACGAAAGTAAATGCACCTAAATCAGTGAAAATTAATCGCGGCAGCAATCCTATGAAGATAACCTATCAAAATTGTTTCTTTAGCAGAATTAGTGATTACAAATACTCCCTCCTTTTCTCAAAGAGTATTTTTTAAGGTTTTGATACACATTAAAAAAATAATTAAACTATATTAATTATAGTGATAATTTATTATATTATTCTTATTTATTCTAGTAGAGTTAATTGAAATGTAGTTATTCAAAATAATTTAATAAGAGGATAAATATAGAAAAAAAATAATAAAAAACTTCTTAAATTTTATAAAATATCACTTGATAAAAATTAATTTATCTAAAAAAGTACTCGGAAAGGAGGGAATAACCTATAACATTGTAGTCGTTTATCACCAGTAAAAAAAAATGAACATGCAACAATCCAAATAGTGAATTCAATAATGTAAGCAGCTAATGCAACATTAGTCCACACTGCAAAACAAAATATGGTAAAGATCAAGAGATTACCTTAAATGTTGCTGGGATACATGAAGACCCGAACTCGATCACCCTATAAAACAAAGCGCAAAAACGAGATCAACTTTAAAACAATCCCACATCGCAAAACTCTCAAACAACCTCAAACACGCCAAAAATTACCATGGATTTAGGCGGAAGGTTAGACTTGAACTTAGAGCGAACAACACCGCTGTTCCCATGAGGCCTAGCAACCTTGCCCCAAATAACGCGATAATGAGATCCGTCCTTCTTCACCTTCGCTTTGTAAATGTACGCCATTTTCTTCCCAGTATACCATGCCACTTCCTCTTTGGTATTCACGCCCTCGATCTGTATCAGTGAAGTGTTCGGATACTGGTTCGATTTAGACCTACAGAAACAAGAAAAACAATTAATTACCCATTAAACAGCGTCGTATTGGGTAGCTGAAATGTGTGGCTGTTGGTGAATGGGGATCATTATGTACCTCTTGTAGCCAAGAATGGTTCCTCGAACATAGAGTCTGCGAGGATAAAAAAAAAGACGAAAATTAAGAAAATATTCAAAATCAAATCAAGCTTTTTCATGATAAGAGTTGGAGTTGGACCTGACGCGTTCTCCTTTCCTGCTCTTCACCATTTTCGTCTCTGGATTGAAGCTCTCTTCCGCTCTCAGGTTTGCTGGTGAACACAAGACCCTAGCAGTCTAAAGGCTCGGTATATATAGGCTCTTTAAAAAGTGTGTAATCTAATTTTATTTATATGGGCTCAAATATGGGCCTGTGAATTCTTGTGAGCCGTTGGATACAAGGTAAACAATGGGCGGAATCAAAAAAATTAAACAATGGGCTCAAAAATTAGCCGACCGGTATAAACCGGTGGGTCAACGTGGGTTGGCGACCGGTTGGCCGTTACTTCCACCCGCATTTTTAATTACCGCGAATTAGTTAAGAGAAGATCGAACAACGATACGAACAACTAACACGATGAATCGATGACAATGAAGACGACGACGAAGTGGAGTAGTTACAAAAGCTAATACACTGGAACCGCGTGGGTCCCAATCTCCTCTTGACTTCCACAATTTGCTTACTCGTGAAGGAAATTCGATTTTCCTCCTTTAAAAATTCGAATTCTTCACTTCCAATTTCCACTACCAAACATGGAACAGCCTCTTCTCTCATCATCATCATCAGGTACCTTCGTTAACGATGTCGTTTCGATATTTTTGTTTTGAATTTTGTTTTATGATTTCTGGACATTTTTGTCTTTTTGAATCACTAAAGAAAAGAAGAGCGAGAAATGGAGCTCCTACCAGCACGTGGACCGGGTCGGGTCGATGATCCCGACGGCTTCCTTGGCGGGGACTGAGGTTAGCGTCGAAGAGATTCGCTCCGCTGTCGCTTCATCCGACATCTATCCTCCTTCTATTCATGGCGCTTTGGTCGCTTCCCCGGAGGAGCCGCTGCCGACGCCACACTCTAACCGTGCGATTTACTCGCAATTTGCTAATTTGTGTTGAAAACACTTCGCAATTTGCTAATCTTCGGTTTTTTTCTTTTTTCTGTAGAGCAAGCGATTGTTTATCAAGGTGGATATGGAGGCGAGTACGGAGGCACTTCCAATGAGTTTCAGAGGTAGTAGTCAGAATATCATTCACTTAAAGTTGTGGATTCTGTTTGCTTGCATCAGTTTTATGTCTTAATTGAGTGCTATCCGCTTTAAACTTTTGTTGCTCTAAGACTTTGTAGTTTTTCTTGTTTTGGTGGTATCGTCAATTCCTTTGTATGTTCGTTTAGTATAAGTGTAGAATGATATGAAATTTGTTTGCATTTTTTGTTTTTGAAACTTCACGAACCAGCTGTTGTATCTCCTCTCTGTTTGGAGTTTCATTATATGCTGTGATGTTTGTTTTGGTATTCTACAATTCTGCAAGTTTATTTGCTATAGTGAAAAATAGTATAATCAGGGAGCCGTGCAGCTGCATAAGATGAAAAAGCTCACTTCTATCAGCTGTCGCCGTGTGTTGGGTACATACATTGGTTGTTCTAGCAGTTTTCTTTGTGCTGAAGTTCTGTTTTCGATTGTGTGTTAATTATTAATATGGAAGACGGGGTGTAGATTGTTTATTGTGTCACTGTAGCTCATTGTACAAGATGTACTTGGTTTGATTGATCAAGACTCTTTATCTCTTGTTAATTTACTTGAATTCAGTTTGATGCTGAATATTGGCCATGATATTAACTTTGAGTTCGATAATGAAGACGGTGTTTTTTGATTCTTTTTTGTTCTTCTCAATATAAATGTAGTGATGTACTTGATGCAGGCATTTGTTAGATGAGGTTGAGATACGGGAATTGCTGATTGATCATGTTGGTCATCGTTGTTGCTGGGGAAGTCGTCCAGCTCGTACATGGAAGATTCATGCAGTGGAAGACTGCAATGTGTATGTGGGAACTCTGGATACTTTCATAGAGGAGAGGGAAACTGTTAGCGAAACAGAGCCATACAATGTTGGCAGTATCGATGGAAAAGGCAATGGACCTGAGCTTGGCATCTGGGAATTGGATCTAAGAGATCAATTTCCTGTTCTTTTTGTACCGTATAAAGAGACACGGATTAAAATTCCTCATTCTGATATAGTAGAGAAATGCACAGGTAAGATTGCTAAAATAATGGCCTCTTTGTTTTTCCATATTTATGGTTCTTATTTTATATCAAGATGGTTGGTTGCATGTCATTAGGCTGTTTGATTACTGTGCCTTTTTTCTTTCTAGGAGTTAGAATCTTGTAGTTACTTTGAGTGGCCTATCATCTACCCTTAGAATAAATTTGCAGGTTGTGCGGGAAGGGGAGAAGTCCCATGTCCCACATGCAATGCCAACCAAGAGCAAGGATTTTATAAGGAGAATCAGATGTCTTCATGTCCTGCCTGCTATGGAAGGGGTTTGAGTGCGCATAGAGATGGATCTGACACAATGTAAGCTATTTTACATTGATCGTTTGTTCCATGAACTAGGTTGCTCGTTGTCTTAATTGCTAGCTGATTCAAGTGCTAATTGTCTACATGCGGGCTACGCATTAACCTTTTACTTTGACTGCGCACCATATGAGGGAATTTGGCCTTGCTGGTTCTGACTTCTGTATCTGGTGTTCAGTTAAATGAAGGTTCATTGCCAGTGTTGAAATAGATTAATTGTGAATTTTAATCTTATAAATGTGTATGTTGCTTACAAGTATTTGAGTTGTGTTTATTTTATATGAAACTACAGATGCACCAATTGTCATGGAAAGGGGAAGCTTCCCTGTGCAACTTGTGGATCTCGGGGCCTAATAAAATGCAACAAATGTCATGGATGTGGTTCAATTTTGACCCCCAAAATCGCCGTTATTAGATTGTATGTATTATTCACTTATGATACAAGAGCAGGGGGGGTCTTTCTGTTCAGTTACTTGTCTCTGCCCATGGAATTTATTACTTTACTGTTGGAGGAGAATCTGTTGTTCCAATTGAGCTTTAAATTGCTGAGGATGCTTATCTCATTATTGGTTCTAACAATATTTTGCAGCTCCAAATTTAAAGTATGTTGTTGACGTATTAATCAATGTTTGTATGTATATGGAACTCTTCACTGTTTTCCTTTAGTTAAGTAGATAACTGCATGATGTAGTTATGGATGGAAAATCGGTTCTACATTTATGAATTTCACACGTTAAAATATTTTTTTTGTTGGTTTGATTTCCTATGGATTTCAAACGATCTAGGATTTGAGGGATTTAGCTTATTCCTCTTTGTAAGAAATGAGGGTTCCTGAGATTCGCATGAGAGAATTTTAAGAAATTAATTAGTTTAGTGGTACTGCTAAGTTTGATACCGTGGAGTATCTTCATGTGAGGTCTCTGTGCGATTCAATATAATTAAGCTGATCTGGAGCAATTTTTGTGTTAACAGGAAGACACTTTCAACTCGCAAAGTTAGTGCAACCAGCGGTGCAGCATCAGTTGCAGATGATGTTTTCCACAGAGCAAAAGGGGTCCAGTTGTGCAACACACAAGCATATCAGTGCACTCCCGCCTTTTTTGCTGATTCGTTCTTTCTTAATAAGTTCTCTTCTGAAGTTATTGCAGAGAGGGCTCACGTACCTTCTACTGCCAGAGTGATAGGCGAGAGACATACTATCTCTGTCGTGCCAGTGACACGTGTTACAATGGCTCATCGTGGGCGTTCTTTTAGTTTCTACATTATTGGTTATAGCAGAGAGGTCTACCTAAAGGACTATTATCCTTCTAGGTTTTGCTGGGGATTATGTCCTTGCCTGGAATGGTTGAAGTTATAATAAAGCATTATCATCCTAAGAAGCTATCGAGATTATGTGGAGCTTTGCGTTCATGTCATTTGTGATTAAAAAGGAGTTAAGTAATCATAGGCCATGTCATTGCAGAGAAGTTTTCGTGGGAATAACTTGTTGGATGACATGGGTGATACTTTGTTACTTCATCGGCGGTGAGGGTGTTTGGAGTACGAGGAACAGTATTTTGTCTGCTAAGTCCTATATCGTGAATTTGTAAGACCTTCAAACTGTTCGGCTTGCGTTTTGATGTATGATATTCTATTTTCAATTTTTATAGCTGCAGTTGAAGCCTTATTTTTTATTTCTGTAGCATTAATATTGACAATTTTGCAGCTGCAGTTGAAGCAATTTGAGGGGTTCCACTTTGGTTAAAACAATAGTAGTAATAGTCTTTTTTTGTTCAACCGTAGTAGTTATAGTCTTGGTGATGCATTGAACGCGGTATTCACTAATAGTTTTGGTTTCAGAAAATCAGGAGGAGGTAGAAACATGAAAGACAATTATTGCATGGTGTGTTTGGGAGAGAACGGATTCATCGTCTTTTTAATCATTTGGCATTCATCGGAAATTAAACACTCGACAGTCAACTCCAACGTTAATAGTCGCAGGTTCGAGTTCCATCGGGAGCAAATAAAATGTCTTATCCAAAAAAATGCAGTTTTACTATTAGAAAATTCAATCTGTTGTTCACTTGATGACTATTAAACTGATTTGGAAGCAATAAAAGGGGAAAGAAATCAAAATTAGAAGAGAAACAAAAGTTAAGGAGAGGGAGAGATGACTCAACGCATTGGGCCCCAGAAAAATTAAATAAGTGGTTTTTACAAAATAGACGTAAAAAATAAATATTCATTTTTGTATATTATATATTCACTTTCGATATTTTTAAATTAATAAATGTATATTTTCAAACTTACCATCTCTCTTATATATTGTTGGAATATTGTTGATATTCTGTTGGCATTGTTTTGTTTTTTAAAAATCAGGGTGCTATTTATGACTTGTTTATGTTGTATTTATAATTTGTATATCTTTTACAGAGATGTAGAACATACAAGTATTAGTTTTATAACTTGTTTATGCTATTTGTAACTTATATATACTATGTTTATAATTTGTTTTTGTTGTTTTGTAACTTGTATATCTTTTACAGAGATGCAGAACATACAAGTATTAATATTACAACTTGTTTATACTATGTTTGTAACTTATATATATTATATTTATGACTTGTTTATACTATATTTGTAACTTGTATATTTTTTACAGAGATTTAGAACATACAAATATTAGTTTTATAATTTGACTATGTTATGTTTGTATGTATATATATATAACATACAAATATGTATAATACATACAAATAACAAATAGACTATATATAAATAATATATATATAAGTACAGAAGATGTAATTTATAAACTGCTTTTAGGTGCTAATATCGAAAATTGTAATGCCTATGTGTAATATCAATTTTTGATCTCTATAGTTATAAAAAGCCCATTAAATAATCCATCACCCAGCAGCCTAGTAAAGTGGGCTCAGATGGATAAAAGGCCCAGCCAACAGAAAACATACAAATGGGCTCAGTTGGTAGAGAGCCCAGCAGGAGCTTGACAACAAATCACATTAAGGACTTGGACAATTGGGAAATTGAAGAACCGCTCCTCCACTGTCATAATAATTTTAGAAGGACACTAATCCCAAAAATGTCAGCAACAAAACTTGGTTCGCTATTGGAAGAAGGCAAGACAAAGTTCTTACTCTTATCTCCGAAAAGTTTGAAGAAAAGAGTGAGGAGTAATTGATGAGGCATTGGTAAAACCCACTTAATGCACTTAACTCTCAACTGTAACAGAAATATTAGAGTCGACATCACTGAAGAACGTCACATATATGTTATTGTACACTCGTCAATTCACTACCCTATAAATAGACAAGAGGGACAACATCTCGAGGTACGTTCTACTCGCTGCACATACTTATACTCTGTCAAATTCTCTGCTGACATAAGAGTTGAAAATTCTTCCGGAGAGCAACCCGACCTTATCGTATTTTTGTATTTTCAGGTCCCAATGTGACGTTCACTGTTCCTGAGTGTTCGAATATTTATTATTATTGTTATTCACTTTCTGAGACAACAACACAATCAATAATTCAATCATGGGGGGTATATTGGATATATGCTATTCTCGCTAAACAAGCAAATAATGAATGTCGACGGTAATGGAGCAGGACTTGCAATTTGATCAACACAGAATTGTAGAAGTTAATTGGTCCAACTTCTGGTCGAAACTTGCCAAATTTCGAATTACGAGTATTGTTGCCCAAGGCTTGCCTAACTTCATACTAAGAAGTAAGAATTTATTGCCGATGGCTTCTTTCAAAATCTTTGGTACTTATTTGATCATTGACTTTACTACCCATATCTGCTAAGATTTCCATCAAGCCCATGCGATCAAAATCAATATTAGAGTCCACTCTCTTCTTGAGTGAAAATTTTCCTATTTAATGTTTTAATATAATTAAAATTTAATATTTAATTATATTGTTCAAAGAGCGAGAACAAATGTTAAAGTTTTCTTTACGGGCTATGTAGCATGGTTTTGAAATGGCTTGGCATAAGGAATACTATAATATTTTTCTAGAATCTGACTCCACCCTTACAATTGAGATTGTTATGAACTCAAATTCATGGAATAATCAACAATAAGCACTTGTACAAAGACTGTGGGAGCTACTAAACCATCTTTGGACTATTTCTATTAGTTATGGTGTTAGAAAAGCTAATAGTGTTAGAAAATTTTCCCGGGGATGCCTTAGTTGAGTTTGGAGAGCGGAAGAAAGTTGAAGTGAATAGAGAAAACAACACCGCAATTTATAGTGGTTCGGTCAACCATGCCTACGTCCACTGCCTAAGTCTCACCACTTAGGATTTTTACTATAACGAAGATTGATTCCGGCTCAATCCAACAAAGCCAATACA
>CAODLS012202930.1:0-12763 GCA_948243855.1 Flueggea neowawraea
CACCTGCACAAGCTAGCAAGCATAATATGCACATCAAGAACAGGCAAAAGCATCTACCTGATCTAACACCTTCCATAAAAGCAATCATAGTTGCACTCAAATACTGAAGCATCTGTATGGTCAGTGGAGTTCGAAAGCCGAAATCTTTTTTATGAATCTTTTGGTAAAGTTTGATAATTGATGCCATATATTTGGCCTTTCAACGCGGTTTAAATAAGTCTTCTGCGGGGGCATGTCTTTTGAAGTCTTGCGAAAGGTGGGGACTTCATTATTAATTCCACAGTTAAATATCAATTTTATCATTTTTGTATAAGTCAATTTTAGAGTATCGTGAAAATCATTTTGTTTTTTTTTTTGAAAACTATGGAAATCATTTTCTAAGTATTACTTATTGCTCCTGCTTAGAAAAAAAGTATTACTCATTGCTAAATAATCGGACTATCAATTATCAAATATGTTAGTGTAATGGACCTACAGAGTATTGTGTTCATTTAAATTAAAATAATGAATAAAATAATTAAATTTATTATTTAGTTTGTAATACGAATATATATTCATTAATAAAATGTATTGGATAACTTTAATCAGCATACATAAAATAAATAAATAAAATTATAATTAAGACAGATTTTTATAAATGTTTTGTTGATTTGACTTCTTTTTATTTTTTTTTATTTCAATTAAAATTACTATGAAATATTCAAATAAATCTTTAACCTAATCTTTTTTGGATTCCTCCAAACATTTCTCAATTTTATATTATTTTTCTACAGTTTAGTTTAATTTCGTCTTTCAATAAAATAAAAAATCTTAGTAATCAAAGAATTCAAAATAATTATATAATTATTTACATAAAATTATTATTTAAAATTAATTATTTAAATTTATTTTCACAAATTTTGAAAATTAAATAGAAAATATTTTTACGGATATTAAACGTCTATAATTGATAAAACTAACTCACTTTAAATAAACTAGCTATTAATGAAGTTAATTTACCTCTTAATTAATTTTTAAATATATAGGACTATTTTTTTTCACCATGACTCAAACCAATATTGTTATCAAATAAATACATAGCTGAGTGTTTTTGAGATTGCACGACTGTTGGAAAAAGCGGTTCATCCATAACGGGTAGACCGAACTCGGTCGGTCAATGTATGAACAGAGACGATGAATCAAGACCAATCGACGAGCCCAATTGAGATGAGTCATAAGGCTCATGTGTGAAGTCTGTTAGACCCATAAGCCCAATTAAGGCTTATAAATTGGTGAAAGAAAGAAATGAATTCAATTTGGAAGACCACCAACGTGAGAGAGAGGAAAAGGAAGAAGAGATGAGTTCCTTCTTCCTCCGTGCCATGCCTCTCTCTCAACTCGTTCATCGTCTGTCGATGGTTCTGATTCAGAGTGACATTTAGACTGTGAAACAGGCGAACATTCCCGTCAATAATTCGATTGTGGTTCGCTCGCGAGATCAACATAGAAGCTCAATCCTGGGACCCCTCTCTGCTGCTGGTTGGATCGTTTTTCAGTTAGAATTGAGGTTAGTAAGTCTAACCTATTTATTATATTATTTATTAGTTAAACTAGTACATGATTCTTTCAACGGCATTTTCAATGTAACTATTTCGTGCATCTGTATGGTAAGTGGAGTTCGAAAGCTGAAATCTTTTTTATGAATCTTTGGTAAAGTTTGATAATTGATGCCATATATTTGGCCTTTCAACGCGTTTAAGTCTTCTGCGGGCAGATTTTTTTTTTTAAAAAAAGGTGTTCTGCGGGGCATGTAATCTTTTGAAGTCTTGCGAAAGGTGGGGACTTCATTAATACCACAGTTAAATATCAATTTTAGCATTTTTTTTATAAGTCAATTTTAGCGTTACTCATTGCTCCGAAATAATTGGACTATCAAGTATTAACTAGTATATGGACCTGCGCAAAATATTGTGTTCATTTAAAATAAAATAATGAATCAAATAATTAAATTTATTATTTAGTTTGTAATAAAAATATATAATAATTATTTAAATTTATTTTGACAATTTTTAAAAATTAAATAGAAAAAATTTTAACGGCTATTAAACTTCTATAATTGATAAAACTCACTCACTTTAAAATAAACTAACTAATAATGAAGTTAATTTACCTTTTAATTAATTTATTAAATATACATGATTTTTTTTTTACGATGACTCAAACCAATATTGCTCTCAAATAAATACATAGCTTAGCGTTTTTGAGATTGCACGGCATTATTAAGCTTTCAATGTAACTATTGCGTGCTTGACGGGGCTACAAAAAGACTCGATATGCCTCCATGTTTCTTTTTCCATTTTTTTCTTTTCTTCACCCCGTGTCTACTCTTGTCCACGACTTTTATAAATTTGTTCACTGGATTGCTTGAAGATCAGATTCTCACAGCATCTTAATATTATGGAATGCATGATTTTTTAAAAAAGAAAATATTCTGTAAAACTTTTGAATAGAACTTTGGCCGAACCCATTGCTTGCCCTTGAACTTTCTCTCAGAATCCCTAGAGCCCCCTGAACTGTTTTTTTACCTATTAACCCTATGAACTTTTGAAAAGTTGGCTATCAACCCAAAAGTAACTCTGTTAAGCGCGGGGGTAATTAACATGGCCTTAAAGGAAAGTTAACTCAGTTTTAGTACGAACACATTTGAAAATTTTTTCCAAATCGACATTGACTTGGCTTAAAATTTCTAACCCAAAAAGTGAAAATTTTGTCCAAATCGACATTGACTTGGAAAATTTCTAACTCAAACAACAAGGTGCTAATTATATAGGCTCTCATATTTTGGGTTACAGTTTTAAAAAATAACAGCTCATGTTTCAATTCTATAGAAATGTCAATTTTTATGTTTGTTTTTTAAAAATATCACATGTTTTAAACTAAGTTTTAAAAATGACACATTAATTTTTATATAAATTTAAATTTTTTATTTTTTAATTTTTTCTCACTCTTCAATTTTCTCTCTCTCCAATTTCTCTCTCTTACTCTCTCTCTCACCCCAAACCCTAGTCTCTCTCCTTTTCCTTCCCTTCTCTCTCTCATTTTCCCATCAGTGGAGGGAAGTGCGAGATGACTGACGGGAAAAGGAGAGATAGAGGGGAGGGGAGGGAAGAGGAGAGAGACGGCGGAGGGAAGGCGAAGAAAACCAGATCTAGTTTCGACAAGGCAAAGGCGAGCACAAGGTGAAAGACCGACAGGAAAAGGGGAGAGAGGGGGGGAAGAGGAAAGAGATGAAGGAGGGAAGGTTATGGGGTGGATGGGGTTTGGGGTGAGAGAGAGTAAGAGAGAGAAACTAAAGAGGAAAAAAATTAAAAATTAAAACAAAAAATTCAAATTTATGTAAAAATTAATGTGACATTTTTAAAATCTAGTTTTAAACATGTGACATTGTTAAAACCTAGTTTCAAATATGTGATATTTTTAAAAAGCAAACATAAAAATTGATACTTTTATGGAATTGAAACATGAGGTATTATTTTTAAAAACGGTGGCTCAAAAGATCGCAGCATATGTAATTAGCACAAAAACTTCTCTTCACCCACTTCACTACCAAAAGCCCAAAACTGATCTGTCTTCTTGGGGAAATTACGCAGTATATGATCTCTAAAAGGTTCACTGTTTGAAATTTCCACTCAAGCCAAACTATTTGTAAAGATGTACATTTTTGCAAACATTTTGCCCAATTACCAGATGATATATTTAATATCTCGCACGGTCCTTTCTCTTTCTTTCATTCATTATCGTCCTGATCTTTCTCCTCTCTCTCTCTCTCTCTCTCTCTCCTTTGACACCATCAACTCCTCATTCTGACGTAGCACAGAAACAAAAATAAACTCACAATTCTAAGCACAAGAGTTGTAGAAACGGATCTCAAGGAAACCCAAATTTTATTGAATGAAATTATGCAGTAAAAGACGCTTTTAACAGCCCTAAAACCAAGTATTTATAGTCCTCAACAATTTTAACTAATCTGGAAGCACAATTATTCTCCTACCCAAAATAGAAATCCTAAACAAAATTGAAATCAAAGAACAATAGAAATCTAAGCAAAAGAAAAACCTAGAAATTTAAAGAAAAGAAAGAATATGCAGATTTCTCTTGCTTGAGACCACCGCCTGGAAAAAATTGTAGCTTCTGTCAACTTGATGCCTCATCATCCACCTCCACTTGCAAAGAACTCGGCCTCAATTTCTTGTCGGCATACCCCAACTCACAATCATGCAAATATGGTGAAAGATCCACATCATTAAAAGTAGAAGAAATATTACCCATCCATAGAGGTAGTTCAGCAACATAGGCATTGTCATTAATTTTCTTTTTAATCTTGAATGGACCATATTTCCTCTGCTGTAGTTTATGACTTCCTCCGACAATTCTGTTCTTGCTCAAGAACACCATAACTTCATCTCCAACTTTAAACCCTTGAACTTTTCTTCTTGGATCAACATGGGCCTAATATCTCACATTAGCCTACTCAGTTTTCTTTGTCACCTCCACTTGAATTTATTGTGCCTCTGTAGCTAGCTTCTCGGCACTAAAAGAAAAATTAAAAGATTTAGGCAATTTCAGAAGATCAAGTGCATGATTTGGCACCTTAGTATAAACCACTGAAAATGGAGAACAACTAATGGCACTATGGACAACATTGTTGCAGGCAAATTCAGCTTGTGCTATCAAGAAATCCCAACTCTTTGGCTTGTCACGAGATATGCATCTCACCAAATTACCCAAAGTTCTATTCACTACCTCTATTTGGCCATCGGTTTGCGAGTGAGCGGTACTACTATATTTAAGAGTAGAATCAAATAATCCCCAAAAAGTCCTCCAAAAATGGCTTAGAAATTTGGTGTCACGATCAGAAGTAATGGATTTGGGAACCCCATGAAGTCTCACCACCTCTCTAAAAAAGAGGTTGGCAATTGCAGTGGCATCTGCTGTCTTTTTACAAGGTAGGAAATGTGCCATCTTTGAAAATCGATCCACTATCACAAAAATAGAATCCATTCCCCTTTGTATTCTTGGCAGCCCTAACACAAAGTCCATAGACAAATCTTCCCAAATAGCATTAGGAACCGGCAATGGCATGTACAAACCAGCATTAGAAGAATGTCCCTTGTAAGTTTGACAAGTTGTACACCTTTCTACAATGGAAATAATATCTCTTCTCATCTTTGGCCAATAGTACCTTTTCTCACCTCTTCAAGAGTTTTGTCTCTGCCAAGATGACCAACTAAACCTGCCCCATGTAATTCTCTTATCATCTTCTCCCTAAGTGACGTCCTAGGAAGACAAAGTTGATTTCCTTTCATTAAAAATCCATCATGCACATAACAATCTTCATGGTACTTTTTCACCAAACACAAATTTCATATTTCCTGGAAGTTTGCATCATCCACGTACAACTCTTTTAAATATTCAAGACCCTCCACTTCCATACTCAAGGTCGCTACCATGGCGATTATTCGACTTAACGCATCAGCCACCATATTTTTCTTGCCAGATTTATGAATTTATTTGTATGGAAATTTATCAACAAAAATGACCATCTAGCATGCTTCTTTGTTCTCAATTGCTTCTGACTTCCTAAATACTTTAAGGCTTGGTGATCTGTATATAAAATAAATTCTTTACCTATTAATTAATGCTTCCAAGTCTTCAAAGCTCTCACAATGGCATAAAATTCTTTGTCACAGGTAGCCCACCTAACGCAGCACAAAAAAAAAATAAACTCACAATTCTAAGAACAAGAATTGCAAAAACGAATCTCAAGACAACCCAGATTTTATTGAATGAAATTTTGCAGTAACAGTTTAACAGTCCTAAAACCAAGTATTTATAGTCCTCAAATATTCTAACTAATCTGGAAGCATACTTATTCTCCTACCCAAAATAGAAATCCTAAAAAAAATAGAAATCAAAGAACAATAGAAATCTAAGCAAAAGAAAATTCTAGAAATTTAAAGAAAAGAAAGAATATGCAGATTTTCTCTTGCTTGAAACCACCGCCTGGAAAAATTGTAGCTTCTGTCAACTTGATGTCTCATCACATTCCCAAATGAAACACATGTGAAGTATCTTTTGAAGTATCTTCTAAAAATGGCAGACTTATAAATAGTCCGAGAAATTGAGAATTTTCATGATAAATAGTTTGATAGTTTCGTAATAAATTTATTTTTTCACTAAAAATAAATTCTAGCAAAAAAATGATTTTCTAGAGGGTCTTTAATTGTCTCCAAAAATCTTCAAAAAGTCTTCAAATGTCTACAAAAGTGTTAAAAAGAGAGAGAAAAAATTATTTCCAGCAAAAAAAATTTGCCTTTTCCAGAAGGTCTTTAAATATCTTCAAAAGTCTCCAAAAGTCTTCAAAAGTCTACTGAAGAGTTCACATTTTTTTTAAAAGAAATTTGATTTAATGAATTTTTAGTATAATAATTTTTTAAAATTAAGCTAAATTATTTGTATATATTTGTATTTGGTGTACATGATATTTACAAATTTTAATTTAATGGTAATTAATTTGGTGTATAGAAGTCTTCAAAAGTCTACAAAAACTATAGAAAGGTTTTCAAAGGTGTCCAAGGGTATTCATAAGTGTACAAAGCTGTTATTTTTAAAACTTGATGCAATTACATAAAAAACAACAATTCTAGGGACTAAAACAACAAAAATTGCATACAACAAACCCTAACATTACAACAACATTAAACCCTAACCTAAATTCATACCGAAGCCACCTAACACAACAAACCTTAGATCTACACCATAGCCACCTCTCTGCCACATTCGTCGTTGATGTTCACTGCCCTCCAGTCACATGTCGGAGAAAACAAAAGATTCTGAAGAGGACAGAGAAAGAAGAAACCGAGGAGGATAGAACAAGACTAAAACAAACAGAAGAGAGCATGAAGATAAGAGAGAGACGAGGCTGAAATGAGAGTGGGAATCGGGGATGAGAGCGAGAACCGAGGATGAGAGAGAGCAACAAGGAGAGAAGAGAAAACAAGGAGGAGAAAGAGGGACAGAGAGATAGGAGAAATCGAAGAGGAGAAAGAGTGACGAAACAATAAAAGAGAGCGGCAAAGGAGAAGACATAAGGCGGCGGAGGTAAATGAGGCTGAGAGAGGAGAGAGTCAAAGAGAGAGAAAATTAGACGAAAGAGAGGAGGGGTAAAACAAGGAGAGAAAGACGAGGAGAGATAAAACAAAGAGAGAAAGAAAAAAAGTGAGGAAATGACGCAAGAAATTGGGTTTTATTTGAATTCATCAGACTTTTTTGATAATCAGAATTAAAAAAAATGGCATAGAGGAAACTTGTACTTAAAATTGTATTATTCAAGTAATTTCCAAACTACATGCGGTTTTTGTCAAAATCAGTAGTTTAATTATAACACTCGACATAATTAACTCGGCACAATGGTTCTTCTTTGATAAACTTGGGCTGCAAATTGATCACTCAATTGGCCCATAAATTATAACATCATTATACGGTTTCAATAAATGATAGAGTTAATTATGCGGTATGCCTAAATTAGCATTCAAATTTAAGCAAATAACACCTAAAGTTTAATAATTAATTTAATGCTAAAAAAGTTTAAGTATTAGTTAATAATATGCCAATTGTTTGAATCTTATTTTGACAAATGCCAGATTTATCAGGTATATAGGCCAAAATCTTTTGTTTTGTCTTTCATTCTTTGATTCGCTTTCTCTCTCCTCAACCAAACAACCACATCTCTCTCTTTTTTTCTCTCTCTTCTCCCTTTATTCTCTCTCTTCTCCCTCTGTTCTCTCTCTTCATAACCCTAGTTGTCTCACTCCTCCGTCGCCCGTCTCTCCCTATCCCTTCGTCGTGTTCGTCGGTTCTCTCTTTTATGTTCTTTTTTTCCTCCAGATGCTCCTCTCTTCTTTCCCGCCTCATTTTCATGTTTGTCCGCCTTCGTTTGTCTCTTCTCGGGTTCGGTTCGTGGCTTTTCGTCCTCCATCATTCTCTCTTCTCTGGTTCGGTATCATCCATTGGTCTTCTCTGGTTCGCCTTCGTTTTCTCGTCGTCTCTTATTGTCTCGTCCATTGGCCTTCCTCGATCTATGGTTGTCATCGCCAAATTCTCTATGTTTGTTCCTATATGTTATCTCGGTGGCTAGGGTTCCGATGTGTTCATTCAATTCTTTGAGAGAGGAGGAGGCGGTTGTGGCAGCGGCAAATTTCGAAACCCTAGTTGCCCGCTGGAGCAAGAAGACATGCATATTTACTTTTTAGTATATGTTAAATTAAAAGATTTGTCCTAAAATTTTTCATTAGCTATTATGTGTTTTATTTCAAAATCTACTCTTTTTTTTAAAAAAAAATATTATTGTTTAAAATGAGAAAAGATTTTGATCGCTTTTGATTAGGTTGTTTTTACTCACTTTGGTTTTTTTGAATTATGGGATGGATACATTTGGAGACCTATCCGGATACATTAGGATATATTTGTGTATATATTAGGATACATTTGTAGACCTAGACACCAAATTAACTTTTGCTAAATAAAGTAAATAAAATTAATAATACATAAAAAAAATTTATATAAATAAAGTTTTATTAAAGACTTTTGGATCATTCGAATACATTTTGAAGATTTGTGGATACATTCGGTAGACATTTGGAGACTTATGGATAATTGGTGAGATATTTGAAAACATATAGAGATGAAAAAATTATATAAAAATTAAAATTTGGAGACATTTTGGATATTATTGAAAAAATAAAAATTATATTAAAAATTATAACTTGGAGGTATTTTAATTTAAAAAATTATTAAATTCAATTTTATATAAGAAAAAAATGTGATTGGTAGACATTTGGATACATATAGATATATTTTGATACCATCGTATACATTTGGATATATTCTAAAATATCACATTTTTTTCTCCCTTGAAATTTATCTTTATTTCGGAAAAAAAATCAATTTTTCGAGAAATATCGTCATTTTTTGCGAAAATATCTCAAATTCTCAGTCAATTAGAAATTTGATATTTTTGCAACAAGTTTCAACTGCGTTTTTATTGGTCAAAATTTGTTTGGTGCATGAAAAAAGTCCAAATTAGTATTTTAATTTAGTATAAAAGTTAAATTCTCCCAAAATGATACTCAACAACACTCATCACTGAAAGTGAAAATGCACAATATCATTCTTCATCCACAATATTGAAAACGCAGCTGAAACCATAATATTGAGGTTTTGTTACTTGGCTACATCGATTTTAATCATTTTTGGATAAAATTTACATATCCTTCTTGATCTTCATCTAATATCTTGCAGTTTTAAATTAAATGGTTCTTTCTCTTTTCTTTTTAAGTATCTGTTAAAATTATTTGAAGGTTTGATAGCTCACATATCCAATCACTTGAGAATAAGTTTTACGGACGCCAAAGAATGTTGCTGCACAAGGCAAAAGAAAGAGTAAGCTATGGAAACGAATTAATCATTTCCTGGACCAAGTTGCAACTGACAATTTATGGAACAAACTTAAAAGAGGAAAAAAGAAGTGTCGAATGCTTCAGAATTTGGTCTATCAGAGACTAGAATTTCATGTTAAGGATTTTACCAAGAGGTTGATATGCTTTATTATGTGTGATTTCATATGTTGGAGTACTAAAACTTCTTGATGATGATACCTCCCTTAGTGCAACTAAAGCAGCCTTTCTCTTCTGCTTATGTTCTCTCCACATGTTTATTTGATCCTCTAATTTCAGCTTAGCTTTCTCAGCAACTTCAGCTCTTGTCACAGCTTGTTCTGCTCTTGTCCTGAAATCTACAATCTTTGCTGCTGCAGCCTCCAGCTCTTTCTTCAGAGCTTCTACCTCGTACCTACTTTCCATTGCGCCAGACGGGTTGTGATATTTGGCTGAAGATTGATCAGCCATCATAGCTTTCTTGATTAAAGACTCGTACTCGTCAAGTGGAATTGTGATATTGCCGTCATTAGCTTCATCTCTCTGAGAAACATCTGATGAAGATAAAACGTGTTTGTTATCACCAATTAGGCTTGAGTCATTGGATTCTGGTTTATCTAATCCTAGTTTTAACCTTTCGTTTTCCTTCTTTGCTTCTTCAGCTTCAACTGCTAGCTGCTGTACTGCCAGGTATAAGCCTGATTTCACACTTCCAGCCCTCGCTTCAGCTGCTTCGGCCGCAGCAAGTTTTGATCTTTCTTTGTGCAGCTCCGCTTTCAGCAAGGCTATCTCAACCTGTGCTTCATTTTCCGCCTCCTTAAGTTTGCTCAATTCAGTTTTTTCCTTCTGCAACTCATCTGTCAGCCTTTCAACATCAGATTTCAAGCTGCTTGCCTCCTCATTTGCATTCTTGAGTTCCAGTTGTAGCCTATTCAGTTCTCTTTCCAATGTCTCGATATAAAAGGCCTTGTCAGAGTTCTCCAATTCCTTGTACTGCAAATTTGCTTTGAGCCGATTCAAGTCATTTATGGCTTCAGACACAGCTCTGTCAGACGAACCAAGTAATTCATTGGCTTGATTAAGTTCAACCTGCAATGAATCGATAAGCACAGACTTCGCCAGTAACTGATTTTCCAAGTTTTGCATCATCTCCAGTTGCTTCTTCATCTCCTCCACCCCCTCCAGTGCTTGAATTGCAATTTCCTTCTCCTTTTCTGATTCACTTGCAACCATTTTTGCCTTATAAATAGCTTCATTAAGCTCTTCCAATTGTTTTAGAAGCTCTTCAGCTCTCTCCTTTTCCATGTTTGCAGCAGTTTCCATAAGCTCAGCTTGTGTCACGGCCTTGAGCTTCGCTTCATCAGAATCGGCAAGCTCTGTTTCCATGCTCAGCAGCTCTACTTGCACGGCCTTTAAATCATTCCGAACATGCCAAAGCTGCTCCCTTAGCTTCCCGGCTTCCATCAGTTGATTAGCCATTTCCTTCAATTTGGACTCGAGTTCATCAATCCGCAATTTAGCATCTGAGCATTCTTGAACAAAGACATCCTTCTCAGCCTCAGAATTCTTAAGCTGCACGGAAAGCTCTTCAGAAACTTTCTGGTAGTGCTCTAGCTTAAGCAATAGTTGTGAGTAAGCTGATTCCTTTGCGTCCATTTGCACCTTGTAATTAGCCAAATCCTTCAGCAAGCTTTCCAACTCCTTCTCTTTCTCTATCTCCTGCGCGGATCAAAGACAAAATGAAACCACAGAGGCGGCCATAGTCTAAGCCTTTTCACCGCCTGATGCAGATGACTTTTGCAGAGAAAGAACTGATCTCTCCATGTTAACAAATTTGCATTGCCAACAAATCAAAATCAATGCACAGTTACAAATACAAATGATACAAACATGAACTGGACTTGAATTTATTACTTGAAATTATTAAATGAACATAGATATTAATTAACTCAACTCAACAAAGAAACTAAAATAAATCATAGCAACACACATATTCAAACTTAATTAAATCTGAGACCGGGTCAGGAAATTTCATTAATTAAATTTAATTACCTCATTGGTGGTGCTACTGCTAGTCCTGTTCTTCTTTTGATGATCACCTTTCTCACCAAACAATGTGAGTGCAACTTGGACTGGTTCAATAGGCTTGGTATCAATCTCACCCATGTTCAGAAATCAAGAAAACCTTAAAACCAAAAACACATAATCATTAATGGAATATTTTCATGTAATTTGGCATAATTGCATGGATGGAGATCAGGTTAAAGATTGAACCTGAAACTTCAGGAAAGATGAAGTAATGAGAATATTGGAAGTTAAGATTAAGAACATGTTGTAGTAATATTATCAAAATTGTGTTGGGTTTTCTTGCTTGTTTGGTGAAAACAAGGTGGTCAGTGTTTTTGTTTTGTCACCTATGAGGACTGCATTTAGACATTGTTTAAAGTGATCGATTCTTTCAATTATTTGCTGTAATATCTTAAAATGAGAGTGTTTTGTTCTTTCTGTTTATGTTTATTTGGTTCTATAGGCTTTTTTTTTTTAAAAAAATTCTTGGTCTGACCTTTTGAGCTAAGCCTCTCAAGTTTAATTTATAAATAGAGGAAATTGCAAAGAATATGGCTTTTAAAATTTAATCTAATAATACCACCCAAAATATTACTAATGCAATTGTAGGCTTTGACATTCTAATTATCTCCGTTAGGATAAATAACTGCCAATTTCGGCTTAACATATTTCATATATTTTCTCCACTTTTTTTTGGTAATTAATTATCTAAACTGTAACTCTCAATTTCGGATTCAATATATTTCCAATATTTTCTCCACGTTTTTGGCAACTAACTATTTAATTTCGCAATTGCATGTAACTTGTAATCCTATTTTTTTAAACATCATTAATATTAGTTTATAGAATTTCAACTATGTTTCAATAAAGTTTCGTCACCGTGTTTATAATTTCAAATTTTTGTCCATTAGTTTATATCACGTTCCGTTGAAGTTTCAGTCAAATTTCGATCAAAGTTTACTAATAATTTAGAATTTCATATTGTGATTTTCACTAAGTTTCAAATCCCCAAAGTAGTTTTTATCAAGTTTCAAATAAGTTTCAATCAAAATCTATGAATTTGTTTATAATTTTGGATTCCAATTTTTATCTTAACTCATCTAGTTTAGTTTCAATCAAGTTTCAAAAATATTTCAATATATAAAAATACACTACAATTTAAAAACTAATGTAAACAACAATATTAAGAAACTCAAATGAAACTTACATGAAACCCTTAGGCC
>CAODLS012203001.1:0-10737 GCA_948243855.1 Flueggea neowawraea
TGCAACTTCCTTCTCCAGACTGTAATGTCATTGAACCTTTCAAGGAAAATCCAAATTAAAGACCTACACTATTGAGATTGTTGAGTATCTCTTGAGCATTGAACTCAATAACAATCTTGTGCACAGTAACTAGACACCATAGGAACCAAAGGAAATCTTTTGTGCCTTAGTGAGGAAGACATACGAAGGATTGAAAACAAAATACCTCGGTATTAAGCTTGTGAAATGCACCTCTGGAAGTTTCACTCGAAAGTGAGTGACATGTGTCTGAGCGAAGAGACTGATGTGATTGGGCTCTTCATTTTCGCTCAAGCCAGGTGGAAAATCACTTTGTTGCATGGTGACAAGGTACTCTGGCTTTGTGGCAGATGAGCTGGATCGTCCCGCTATAAAGATTAGTGGGATTGCGCCTTTTGAGGTGATCACAGGAATTGATCTTTTGATATTCTTTCGGTGAAGATCATTTATCAATTATCCTGGAATCTTTCTTTTTGGTCGTGACTGATAGTACACAATTATATTGCTGGTGCCTTTGATATGCTTTACGTCAAATTCATAGCGACTAAACCAATCATTCAATCTTAGGCATTGACTATCTAGTACCTCTTTGTTTTTGAACTATAGGATCCTGGGGAATGATGAGTTGTCTATTTCAATCAGGAGCCTATGTACAATGAGATGGAATCCAAAGCGTTTGATTCCATACTTTACTGCCAAAATCTCTTTGAAGAAGGTGTGATAGTGTTTCTCTGCAGTAGAGAATTAACCACTGGCATGGCCACAATACTCCTTATTTCCACTTTTGTCTTCTTTTAACAAGACAGCTCCCCAGTATTCATCACACTGGCATCTGTCTGTAGGACCCACTTTACCCCTCCAAGAATCTTCAAAGCTAATGGATTTTTGCACAGTTGTTTCAGTTGCTGGACAATTGTTGTCTGATCTAATCCCCAAGGTGGGGCATTCTTCTTTATCATCTTAGATAGTTGGTTAGTGTGTTATGCCATGTGCGGTATGATCTATCTCACATGGTTCACAATCCCGAGAAAGGATTGTATCTCTCTTCTAGTGAGATCCTTGTAAAAAAATTGTTCAAGTCCTTCCGCAATGTGAGGTCCAATCTGGAAGTGTTCATTTTCAAATGTTGAGCTCAAGAAGTCAATTTTGAGCTAGACTAGTATGCGCTTATTTCTGGATAGCATAATGTAGTATTGGTCCGCAAGAGAAAAGAATTCAGCAAGCAAAGCCTCATGGGCTTTCTCATCCTCAGAGAATAGGAAGATGTCATCAATGTAGAACAGTGCTGAATAGAGAATAAACTCAAAGATCCGAAGCATCAACTTTTGAAAAATGGATGAGGCTACATTCAACCCAAAAGGCATGACAGTCCATTGGTACTAGGCAGTGGGTATACAGAACACTGTTTTGGCCATATCATCTAGATGGACTCCAAGTTGCCATAAACTTGCCTTGAGGTCAAACTTTGAAAACACTTTGGCTTTTGGAGATGGACTTGTAAGGATTGAATCTTTAGCAGAGGGAACTTATCATCCCTCAAGAATATGTTCAGGGGCTTGTAGTCAATTACAAGCCACTTCTTTTCTCTGACCTGTTTACTCCTTTTGTTGATATAGAAGGCTTAGCAAGCTCAGTCACTGGTAGTAGGCTCAATGAGGCCTTGTTGGAGTAGCTGTAGACATTCTTCCTTAGCAAGAACTGCGTCAGAGGGTGTCATCCCTGGATGTGTTGCTTTGGTAGGATTGACGTCTTCATTCTTCTTAAATGAGAGTCTAATGAAGAACTCCTAATTCTTCCACAGTGTTTTTAGATGTGAGAAGCTTGCATGGCTATCAGAGAACAAGTGGGAATATCTCATCATCAATGGATGTTCTCCTGAGACTATTGGAGTAAGGTTGTATAGAGACTAAACCACAGAGTATGATTTGAAATGTCTCATGTGATAAACTCCTTCTGCTCCAATAGTGAGCTTCTTCAACTTGCTAATCACATAGAACCCAATAAGCACATCCTTCCCTGTGAGATGTGTACCAACAACATGAGTCCAAATTACGACTCCTGGGAAAAGCTTTATCCTAATCTTTTGTTGTGTAGTATACTCCGTAGAGAATACTTTTCCACTTGTAGCTGCAAAGTGATTCCATTATTCCTTTCAAGCTCCTGGAGGAACCTTGGGATTGATCATGTTCTGAGTAGCTCCTGAGTCAAGAAATCCTATTGCTTTGACTGGTACATCATACTTTGATTGGAGAATTTCCACTTCCAAGTGAGGAACATCGAACTGCTGTGTGAACGGACTAGGTGTAGCCTTGAACACCTCATGATAGGCTGACGATGCTGAGCTATCTGAATACTCTGCTTCAGTATCAAAGTATAGCATCGTGAATACTATTTCTTGTGGATCCACTTTGCTTCCGCTGCACTGCTTTGAAAAATGGATTCAAGATCCACATCTTGTTCAATTGGAGAAATCTTCATAGCTTGCTTGATGAACTTAGCAGATTTCTCCTTGTTAGGGCAGTTGCGAGAGTAATGACCTTCTTGACCACAGATAAAGCACTGGGTTGACTTTTTTGATATGGTCTTCCTTTTGAATGCCTTAAAACTACGTTTATTATTCCAGTCTCTATAGCCCCTTCTCCTTCGTCCAGTGAGCTTGTATCTTGATGATCTAGAGGACTTAAGAAACTTCTTCAAGTGCTTATTCTTCCTGCTGCGTTTACAGTCACAGTCTTTCTCCTTTCATTTTATCTGAAAGTAAGACTTTGAACACAACTTCTTCATCTGGATGTTGTGGGAGAAAGCATTGAAAAACTTTTTCTGCTCACACAGGCTAGTTATGGCCTATTTAACGTACTGGTACAATTCTCCCAGACTGTGTTGACTTATGTCTCGTTGCAAAGCCGTCAGTAGCTTAGCAATTTCTAGCTACAGTTCTTTTGAAAATGAGGCAACGAACACCTGCTTAAGATCTTTGATGTTGTCTCTCCCTAGCTTATAGCAAATGTCTGCCATTCTTTTGTAATAAAGGTTTAAATCCTTCTATTGTAATGAACAACACTTCATTTTAAAGTAATCAGCTTCTCTTCTTTTTCCATAAGCACCAGCATGTCCAATGAACTCTTGGTGAATCATTCCAAGAGCATATTCAATTGATACTCCAGTAAACATTAACCATTTCGTTATGCTCATCGTTGTAAACCAATCTCTCAACATGCCAATGAACTTGGACGCTAATTCCCTTAGGATGTCTTTTATAACATGACCAAGTCTAGATCTCTGCAAATCAGCCCATGTGCTGATTTCTAGCATTCTTTCCCTTCTTTTGAAGACTGGAATGTCGTCAAAGGTAAACCAAGGACCTCTTCTTAGTTGTGAGGGTTGAGAGGGCACATTAGGAGGTTAAGGTTGAGGTTGATGTTGATGACCTCCTATTGACGTCAGAGGTTCAAGCTCCTCTGATGAACCTTTATCCTATCCTGATAATGGAGATGTTATAGACTTCTCTCCTTGGTGTTGAGTGGATATGAGGATGGTGGATATGTCAGTATAGTGCTCAGACTTTGATGAGAGCTCTGACGTTGATGTTGTTGACGTCACTTCTTCTTCTTCAGATGGTTCAGAGGCTGTAGGAACATCTTTCTTAGCTGGGCTCAGATCTTCTCCTGAACTTTTTGAATTCGTTTGTGAGGCCGAGTCTGTTGAAGCTTCCTGTTCCTCAGGAACTGGTACTGGTCTTTGTTGCAAGTACTACAAAGAACCAAAGTCTGTATCCTGGAAGCTATCTTCATATGGATCTTGGGAATCCTAGAAATACGAAGCCATCATAGAATATGACTTGTCTTTTCCTTCTTTCTTAGATGTCAAAGCTACATACGCCTTTTCTTTCTCCTCCTTCTTCTTTCTTTTCTTGGATTCTTCCCGTATCTTCTTCTCCTTGTCATACTCCATGAAAGTCGTGGAGAATAGTGGGATGTTTCTTCTTGCTGAAGCCATGAATCCTTCGAGTGGAGGTGATTCTCTTCTTAGATGACAAGTCCTTGAAAAGGTTGGTCTCTCTATTCGTCGTGGAGATGGAACAGAGACTTCACCTATGCCTTGAATCTCTTTCCTTAATTTTCTTATTCTGTCATCAAGAGACTCAAATTCTTCATCAAATTGCTTTGCAACAATCTTCTCATGCATGGCGTTTTCCAATTTTACCAGTCTTTTCTGAAGACTTCTGGTGATATTTTCTACAGTGGAAGCAACTGTTTTGATTTCTTCATCGTTATGCTTCACTGCCTTAGAAAGCTTATCAAGCTTCCTATCCTGCTTCTTCAAGTGACCTTTCTGAGCAAGATGACTCTTGCTTTGCCAGTTAAGCACCTCTTTAGCTGTTGTCAAAGGTTCCAGAGAACCATCAGGTTTTACAGTTATCTGTCTGATGAATGGTCTCATAGAAACTCCACTAGTTGTCTTCTGAGCTAATAGAGGGTAGTCACTATCATAGCTGCCTTCTTCAATTGGCTTGGAGGAAGAAGCCATACAGCATGGAATAACAGGCACTGTAGGAATATTTACAGAGGATACCACCTCTATCTTGTAAAGGCCTTCTTGTCTTAGAATTTTTAGAGCTTCATCGTAAGCAGATAATGGAAGCCTTTTCTTTCATTCTTTAGTAAGCTCTTTGTCACTCCTCTCTCTCGTTTCTTTAGAGATACCGACCTATGAAGAGGAACCTCCATTTTTATCTTCATGCTTGGGAAATGGTCAGAAAGAGGATCTAGTTCTTCTTTTCCTATCATGAGGAAAATCATCATCTGCACATAAACACCCATCTTCACACATATTGGAATCAACATCCCATATGAAGTGTCAATCTATCTTGTCGGTGTAGACTGGATGGCTATCAAGCTCAAACCAAACTACATGGATCTTCTTGTCTGTGGGAACTGGACAAATCATTGATGTCGTCTTGAAGAGAGATGAACAAGGCTTGTCATCTTTAGAATCTTCAGGGGTCTTGAAGATGGCTTCGACTACTTCATCCTTCCTTCGATGGAAAGTGTAGCCTTGAGACTGAATAGTCTTGTCAACTGTTCTTATCTTCTTGTAATTGGTCAGCCAAGAGCATAGGACCAATTTCTCTAAGGTCTCGGTATCCAGCTGTTTAGGAGACTGGATAATAGTGTGGACCTTCTCTGCAGTTTTCGAGAAGACATATAGAGCATCTGGTGACCCATAGCCATTTAAGTCAATGGCATGGTCTTGTACCCTAAAGCACACTTGTTGATGCAGTGTAGATATATGAGATGAAGCTACGTGGGATACTCCTTGTATCTGGATCTGTACTTTCATACCCATAGAGAGGTTAGGATCTCTCAAAGACATGACGAATTTGGGGTAGAAAGTTAACATCACACTTTCAGTGTTCAACGTGGTCATAATAGCACTGATGACCGCGTGTTGATAGTCCAAGACTCTGGAGTCAAGGAGCGTCATACGAGCTGACACTGGACATCCCTTTCTGTCGTTATAGGTTAACAACAATCTGATAGCACCCCAGTGCAAGTGGGTGTATCCTTCCTTTGGGGATTGGTTGATCAAGGATTAAGGAACCTCGATCGTGATGTATTGTTCCTGTTCTGTAGCTAACAAGAGACTTTGATCCATTCTAGAAGTATGTACATACTCTTTAGTTCTAGGTCTATTACGGTGTAAGAGATGTCGTATAGAGATAACACCTCTGGGTTTTTCATATACAGTGTATGAGTTGATGAGAGGTTGTATTGAAGTTGTTACATGAGCTCATTCAGGTATATAACTATATTCTACAAGTCTATCTAACTTATTGGTTTCATAGGTATTGAAGGACAGTGTTTTAGATAATTGTATGATATTTGAGATGGATTGAGAAGTAGAGATCGATGGTCAAAAAAATATAATTGAGTAGCAATAGAGATCTAGATGGGCAATGTCTTGGGCAATTTCAAGTATACACTAATCTAGATGACCTGACAATGTAGATAGGAAGGGAAAGATAGGAATGGTATTTAAAGCTGGGTAATAGATTAATGTGCAAAATATATGTGCATGCATTGATTAACTAACCCAATCTTTATTCTTTAATGAAGGATTGGTTCGCTCTTCAAAAAAAATGAAGGATTGGTTCGTCGATCAATATATATATATATATAAATGATCCTTTGAAAAAAATTAAAAAAAAAAGATTGGTTCTCCACCCGGTAAGGCCAAATGCCGATATATACTATTTACTTCGCCTCAAATGGGATAACTTAGGGGAAGACACTGCTACCATGGACCTTGCATCTTGAGTTTAAGGCATCGAGTGGAGGGATTTAGATTAATATTTATGGCATATGTGAAGCTGATAAAAAAAACTTTATTTACTTTAAGCTTGTTAGCAAGGAAAAAAAGAATTATATTATATATTAATTAATTAAATTATATAATAAATACTGATATATATTTTTAAATTTATACTCTACAAATATTATTAAATTTTTAAATAAATGTACATAAAATAAATTTATAACATAATTGTTGTTGTATAAGCACAACAATAAAATTTATTCTTGGAGAAAAAAACAATAAAATTTATTGATGGAGAAATGTCTTTAAATTTCAAGCACTTTGAATTTTAGGGGCTCCAGTACTGAATCTAAACATCTCAACTACACAAATTTAAGGACTGTGCTCTAGTGGTTCTAGTTTTCGATGCTCCTCAATTGAGGAGTGAATTAAAATACTATAGTATTAATTATGTTAGAAAATCAGGTCCGCTCATGACGTTAATGAGTGGAACCAAATTCGTCAATTATTGGATTGACGGATGGGCCGAGTAATTGGACTTATGAAGCCCAACTGATTAGAAGTCCTATTTAAGCCCATTTTGATGGCACAATTCTAGAACACTCTTGATTGTTCTATTATTTGGACTTTTGCAATTTATTGTGTAATGAAACAAATATATAAAAGAGAAAAGTGGACTTCTTTCCTTTTTGGTTTTCTAGGGGAGACACCAACAGAAAGCTCTATCTCTAAATTTTCTTTTTCCCACCTTAAGAGCAATAAGGCAAAAGGAAGTTTAGTCTTCCTAATTGATTACAATCCCGAAAAGCTCTTAAACCGCGCTACTAAATAGTTGTTCCCACTTGTTGATACTGTGGTTCGACTACTAGGCTTGTATTGATCCTAATATCCGCTGTGCTTACTGGAAATCGAGGTAAATAACTTGAACCTTAGTTGGTTTTGCTATTTGTATGCTTTATGTATACCTTCAGTGGTATCAGAGCATAGGATAATTTTTGAAGTATGTCTTTGTGAAATTATGCTTGCCTATGCTATCTGGAGTATGCCTTAATTTTTTAGCAATAAACTTTGTGTTGTTTTTGTTCGACTTTAGTGTGAAATAGTGAAACCCAAAATTTCTATGTGTGAATTTCGAGAAACCAAGTATACTACTGGATTCATCAGGTCAAATTGAGTATACTGTCCAAATTTTGTTCAAAAATTCGACCGGAAAGGCCGTTAAATTGAGCGAAAATCGATCGAGATTGGTCTGTGTATAGGAATTTTCTTATTGGTTGAGAAAAACACGTTGATCAATCAGAGAGAGCCACGTGTAAAGTGGTCAACAGAGTCAGCGCTAACCATCACGTGCATGGACCGTTTTCGACAAATGAAAAACGGCTGCCTACGTGGCATTCAACGCCACGTAGGCAGCCACGGTCAAAGACACGTGGCCCAACCATCGCCAGACACGTGCTCCTCACGCCATGTCACGAGTGCGACATCATCCACACGTGTCACGCTGATTGGACTATCATTATAAATGTGGACCTTTCAGACTCTGACACGTGGCAGACGGCGGGCTCCGTGGCATGGCGGCATGTGAGGGCTCGTGAAGGCGCGTGGTCGGCGCCTGGATGAGCATGCGACTCGGTAAAGTGCGTGATGACACGTGGCATCTCTGCCAACGTCCAAAATTTTCCATATTTTTGCAGAAAAATAGTTTACATTTTTTTGGATTTTTTGATAATTTTTTTGCGATTTTCTGAAATCCAGAACCAATTTTTCTTTAAATTAATTGGTGCAAATAAATGTAAATTACGTTTTTTTGTATGGATTTATGTTTTTAAAATTTTTTCTTATTTGTGTATATTATTATGTATTTTATACATGAAGTCCTGCCAATATTTATTGATTGTATGTTCCTTCAATAATGTACATTAGTTGTACTAATCCACCTTTCTATGTATGTTTCAGATGGTGAGATATTGTGTTCCTATGGTTGCTAGAGGTCCAGCTGCTAGGGCTAGGCTGAATCAGATGGAGGAAAATTTGGAAGCTATTAGAATAGATCGCAGTATACGAAAAGATGACCTGGATAGGGTAATGGCTCATATTGTTCGTATGAACAATGAGATCCAGAAGGTAGTATGGAAAGGTGGTTTTATGAGGGGCACTAACGAAAATGGGATGCTTATAGTGGTGCTTAGATCGATCACTAAACCTTACCTAAAACTTGGTTTGCTCTTTGCATAGTCCATGGAGACTATAGAGCCACTCTTATGCGATTTTTACGTAACTTCGCCAGAATGGGAGTTTTTTAGGCGTTTGCAGTCAAACCCACTTATGGTTTTACGTAGTGGTTGTGAAATTAACCGTCTGTGCCTTGGTGGCATTACATACACACTTCCCGAAGAGTTGTGGGAGGAGGTTAGAGCAACACTCTCAAAGACCTTTGCCTATAAGCATTGAGTCTTTAGTTTACCGTGTTTTAGGACAAGTTGTTAGTCACTTGTCGTTTAGTACATAAATAAGTTTTATGCACATGCTCTAAGAAAACTTGGTTTGTAAAAATGTTAATATTTGCACTGTTGCTATGTTGATATATAGATGCAGCTATTTATATGTTAAATGTTGTTATATATTATTATTGCATTATTTATAGTGTATGGACTCACTAAATGCAATAATCAACATAGTAAACCTAAGTTTAAATAACCTAGAGGTCGAAACTCATAAGTTGGGTTAATTATACATTTATTATCCTTGAAATTGAATTTAGTGTACTTTGTTATTAAGTCTGAGATGGTAATAGAATACTTTGTATACTGTTCGATTCAAATCTTATATAATTAATTGCACTTGTTTAATTTCGGAATGGATAATGAATGTTTGTGTATTACAATATCTCCCCATTTAAATGCAACTTTATGTTATAGATTTCTAAGCAATGACAACTGCTTCTAAATCAATTGTTGCTGAGCTTAATAAGAATAATAAGCTGAATGGCGACAATTATGAAATATGGGCTATGAAAGTCCGATATGTGCTAAGGGAGCAAGAGGCTTATGATCCCTTAGATTTGATTATGGTTGAACCTTAGGAGGGCACTACTACCCAACATAGGCTTAATCGTGAAGCCTGTGTCGCTTAGAAGAAAAAGAACAACACTGCTCGTATCATCATCCTGAGTTCAATGGAAGATGATATTGGAATGCAATTTAAAAGCTATGAGTTGGCTAAAAATCTCTGGACGGCGTTGAAGGAGAAGTTCGACAGTGTGACGCTGACTAAGCTCCGGTCTTTGACCATTAAGTTTGACACATACTAGACATGCCCTGATCATACCATGAAAAAACATCTCAGGGAGATGGAGAACATGATCAGTGAGTTGCGCAATGCCGATCAAAAGTTGATCAAAGAGCAGAAAATTCAAGCAGTAATCCATTCCTTATCGAGCAGTAGGGATCAAATAAAGCATCATTTGACGCATGCTTGAAATATCAAAACTTTCAATAATGATGTGCATTATCTAGAGCTCGAGGAGGACCATTTGTCGGCTCTTAAAATTAATGCTAAGGCTCATATTGCTTATTATGGGCCTCAAAAGGGCTCAACCAGCAAAGAAAAGAAGAAGCAAAGATCATTCTTCTTCAGAAATCGTGGCAAGGATTTTAAGGGAAAACAGAAATCGAAAGAGCAGAAAAATAAGAAGGGTAAAGGAAAGTCTCGCCTTTCAAAGATCAAATGTTATAACTGCCAACAGAGGGGCACATTGCAAAGGACTGCAATGCTCCTAAGAATGTACAAAACCTTTATACTTGTTTACATAATACTTATGTGTCAAGTACTGTATTCCTAGCTAAATGCCATCCTCAATAGGTGATTGATTCAGGAGCGACCGACCCCGTGAGCATGACATGTGAGGTGTATGTCCAGTTTTGGAAGATCTCTCGTGGAACGAAGTGGATATATGTTGGAAACAATGCTCAAATAGAGGTACAAGGTATTGGTATTTGTATGTTAACCTTGCGTGGTGGCAAGACATTGTTACTGCATGATGTCCTCTATGCTGCAGGGATACGAAGGAATTTGGTCTCTGTTTTGTCCCTAATAAACAATGGATTTACACTATATTTTGAGAACGATAAGGTAGATCTATTTTTGGGTGGTATATATTATGGCTTTGGTATTGCTGTAAATGGTTTTATTGTTATGGATCTTGAATATGTTAATAACAATGATACTAGTTTTTCTTATGTTGCTTCATCATCGAATTGTACGAATGATTCAGCCATATTAGCCAAGAACTTATAGGTTGTCTTGCTAATGCTGGTTTGTTAGGTAATTTACACAAAGTTGTATTACCAACTTGCGAGAATTGCCTCAAAGGAAAACTAATACAAAAACCATTTGGTAAAGCAA
>CAODLS012203056.1:0-13150 GCA_948243855.1 Flueggea neowawraea
ATGGTCATCATTTTCACCAAATAAGTATTTGGAGGAAGTTGAGAAGTGTGCCACTCCTGGATCTGTAGCTCAGAAAAAGGCTTACTTTGAAGCTCATTACAAAAAGATTGCTGCTAGAAAGGCGGAGATGATGGATCAGAAACAAATGGAATGTGATTCGTTTAGAACTGATGATCCAAGTAACGGAGAGCAAACTGCCCAGACTTGTGGTACAGGTTCTGAATTGAATGCAGCAAATAGCCAAAAGTCAGTTGAAGGGTTTATGCAAGAAATGGAAACGAATGTCAAATGGAGTAATGGCCATGTTGACGAGCCTCATGACGATGCTGCAGTGGTCATAGACGCTCAAGACTCATTGGAAGCTGAAAAATTCTTGGTTGATAGAGTAAAAGAAGAACTTAAAGAGAGATTGGATAGCCTCAATTTAGAAATGACACAAGATGCTTCATTTGTAAAGGAAGAGGATACTCCATCTGTGGGGTCTCATGACAGGAAAGAAGTACTACCACATAACTTGGAAAAAGAGATGGAAAGCATCCCTGAAAAGAAGGAAGAACATGTAAGGCCAGGCAAGAAGAAGGAATCTAAAAAGGTATCCTATGAATCATTGACCAATATGGTGAAACTATAAAGTAGATTTTCCCACCTTTTTTCTCCTGGTACTTTTTGTACATTGTCAATTATGGTGTCTCATATCTTTATGCTTTCTTCATATAGGTTACTCCATTAAACAAGGTTACAGATGTTGCAATGGTGAAGAGGAAGCCAATATCACCTGTAACTAAACTTCCCCAGTTTTGCACCCTAAAGATCTCAAAGCCGGTGTCAAATTCCACCCCAAAGGTCTCAAAGCCAATGTCAAACTCCATTGTGCTGTCAAGGTCTACTCCAAAGGTCTCAAAGCCGATGCCAAATTCCACTGCACTGTCTGCATCACGATCTTCAACAGCAAAAGTTGTTGGTTCATCCATACCGAAGAGTAAAATTCATTCTGCAGGAGACAACAAGAAAGTAGCTCCTAAAGCTTTGCACATGTCTCTTCGTATGGATTCTCCACGTTCAGATCCGGCTAATCTTACAAGTACTGGAAAATCATTTATTATGGAGAAAATGGGGGATAAGGATATCGTCAAACGGGCATTTAAGACTTTCCAAAACAATTTCCACCAGTTGAAAGCTTCTGCTGAACAGAGATCTCTTGAAGCAAAACAGGTTTTTTATGTCATATAAGTTTGTCAATAAGAAGAGGCCTTAAAACACTCTCTTGTGTTTCTGATATCTAATGATCATGTTTTTCCTGATTGCAAATTCAATTTTTTTTTCTTCCAGGTGCCTGCAAACGTGGCAGATATTAAGATTTCTACTTCTGTGACTCCAAGAAAGGAGAATGCAGGGTAACCCTATACATTCCCTGCATTTTGTGATGATGTTTATAGTTGCATTTATGCATTGTGCAATAGCTGTGTTGTTCAAATGTTCTTTATTTGACAAATCATCACTTGAATGCTCTTTGATTGTGTGAACATATTCTTATCCTTTTATTGGATAATTGCATTTGTTCTTGAATTGCAAGTCATTTTATATGTGTAATCAATGAGACAAGGTAACTAGAAAAATGTCAGACATCAGAAGGTTAAATAAATGAATTCTTTTACATGGACAAACAACATATTCGATTTGCCCTTCCACTGGTGTCATTCCAATTTTATCATCTCATTACTGTTGTATATATCTTGGAGTTATTTTGCAATATATTTCTTGGGTTATATAGCTGGTGATTAGACAATCTAATAACATTTTTAGTATCATCTAATTATAAGATCACCACTTTATTTTCTCACCGTAATGAAAAGTTACTGCACCAATCTTTTCTGCCCCTTAAATTTTGCTTTTGCTTATTTCCTGACATAGGATGCTGAAAGCGAGTGGTATGGATAAAAAAACAGCTAAGGCGGCCCCGTCATCTTTTAGCCTAAAAAGTGAGGAAGGGGCAGAGAAAAGGGAAGTGGTATGTTTTGGAGCCTTAAACCTTCACTTCTTCAATTCTATCTGGCACTTTGTTTTTTTCTTTTTTTTTTATAAAATATTGAATATGGACAATAAGTAGAATCATATCCTTTACTGTGCAGTTATCAAAAAAAATTGAAGAAAATTCCAACGCTAAAGGAGCTGCAGTTACTCGTCTCCAGACAAAATCAAAGGTACTCTTTAATTTTGGGATTGATTTATTGTAACAAGGCCATATAAACTAATCAGATTTAATTAACGTAGTAGTAAGAAAATACACATATGCATAAATATATGTTCTGGCATGGATTTCTTTCTATAATGCTGTTGTTCACGCTTCTTTTTTGTATCACAAGGAAAAGGAGGCGGACATTAGAAAGTCAAGACAAAACCTTAATTTTAGAGCAACTCCCTTGCCGAGCTTTTATCATGGACAAAAAGTATCAAAAGCCCTTGTAGACAAGGTATATCATATCCATAAGTGCTTTCCTCTTTCTTAAGCAGGTCCTAGGATCATTTAGTCCTTGTAGAAAGCAATTCACGTTATAACACATTACATGTAGTCTGATGTAGATGCATATTTACAGGATATGTGTTCTTTTTCGTTGAATATTCTACGTCTCAGAATTCAGTGTGGCAATCGCTCTCAGTAGTGTTAGGTGGAATTCTGTTTGCTTCTGATACCTTTCTAGATATCTCTTCGGAAGTAATGGAACAAAGAGACTTCTATTTCAAGATGTAGTCAACTACTGTTAGTTATTGTCAGGGAAAACCGGAGATAGAACAAGAACACAAGATTTATGTGGTTCGGTCAATCGACCTACGTCCACAGGCAGAGAGCTTAGTAATTTTATTATTCAGAGTCAAAACCGGCAAAAGACTTACAAGATTGTTTCCAAGCCACCTATTTATAATTTACAATGAAATCCTAACCAAAATAAGCCACCAAAAACTCTAATACACGTATTAGAACCCTTTCCTAAGTAGGAATCACTTCCAAAATAGGTTACACGGGTAAATTGAGAAAAACACGGTTGAGGTACACCAAGACACGGTCGAATTAGCCTTGGCCGTGTAATAAAAGCCAAGACACGGCCTGGGACATGGTCGTGTAACACACTGTTACACCGTTCCTTGGCCGTTTCGTCTCCAATCCGTCCCATTTCGACTTTGCTTCATCAACTATCAATCATGGTTTCAATTTTGATCAAGAAAATCAACTTCAATATTAACAGTTATTAAGAAAATGTATGAATGGGTGTTGATGACTCATCAAGAAATTACTAGGAATGATAGGAAAAGTGGAAACGCTTCTGGCTATCTTGCTTAAAGTTATGCTTGCTTTGTCTAGTGGGCACACTTATGGGTCACGGTCAACATCATGCTTTCTCATTGTTAACTAGGAACGGCATGTTTCATATTTATATAGGAAAAACGTGCTTTGTTTTCACATTGCGTAAAAGTATGCTTTTGAAGTCAATACTCATCTGAAAATTTGTTGGTAACATGTCTAAAAGCTCTTTGGGCATTCAAGCTATTCAAGAAGCATTTAAATATTTAATGCGATGGATTGAAGTAGTTAATCATGTTTACAGTATGTAGAGATAAAATATATTGATCCTAGAAGAAACAGTGTACTTTTAGAACAGAAAAATAAATAGACTATTTAGGTGGAAAAACAGCAACACTTTTTTCCTAGGACATGATTGTGAGGATCTAGTTTAGCTGCAGTGTTATGGATTCTAACGTCTAAAATGTTGTTTCTGCAGGAGGGTTCAAAGACACTTGGGATATAGAGTCCCGCAACATTGACGCTGAAGGAGATAAATTGCAGTAATTTTGAAAGAGCAACTGGTCCGCAATGTGGATCAACTCTGGAGGCAACAATGTCATTGTCATGTGGGAGAAGTGGTTTCCCCAACGAGGACCCATGAGAGTCACATTCTGATATTAAATTACTACAAGAAAAACTGGAAGCCCTTGATTTTGTCATCAATGTGGGACAAATCAATAATGTGAAGAAAATATGTAGGTTACAGTAAGTAGGAAGCAATGTTGTGTGAAATTAATAGAGTGAAAATGTTAGAATTGGATGGTTCTTGTAATAGTTCCACTGTTATATCTGTGATGGCATTTTTATTTTATGGTTCCATGAAGGATGAAGACTATTGCTGTTTAAATGCAGGTAGACTATTAGTGAATGTAAGTGTACAGTATCCATCAATAACGTTTTCACCTTCAAGTAATTCATGATAGAAAGGATATTTTACCTTCTTCGACAGAAGGTTTAAAAAACAGAGAGAAAAAGAAAGAACCCTTCAGCAGTACCCTGAACCATCGGTGTCTGGCGCTGTCATTGTTCTAAAAGGTAAACCAAAGCTGCCTAATTTGTGAATTCTATTTTTCCTATGAATGCAATTCATTCGATGTTGGAATTTTGTAAGTTCTTTGCATTTCTAAGTCAATACCAAATCTGCACAAACCAAATTTGGACTGTATCATTCAATGAATTAATTGGAACCCATCAAAGAACTTACAAACAAAAGAAAACAAGAATCTATTCTGCACCGTGTAAATCGAAACCAATATGATGAACTGAGGAAAAAAAAAAGTAAATTGCCTATAATTTTGATGATTTTCTTTTCTTTACAACAAAATATGTACATTGTCCAATTGTATGCTTACCATTCACCACCTGATTCACTAGAACTGCTCCTAATTTTTTCCTTCATGAAATGTTCCGGCAAGTTTGGGAACCTCACAGGTACTCTTGTTGCCGGTGACTTTGGCGATGATCCTACACTTGAGGTCGATGATTTCCTTCTTTGTAGGTTCCGAGCAATCTCGATGCAGACCTGATCAACCGTGCCTAGAAATTCCCTAATTATCACAAAGAGCTGGAGCGGATTAGCTCCTTTATCATTTGAAGCTCCCGGTTGATAGTATTCTGTTGTTTTCCTCACAAAGTCCATTATTCTTGTTTGTTCTTGTTTCAACAATCCTAGTTCTTGTTCAACTGCTTCCGGGAAATCTTTCATGACCCTGACGAATTTGCTTTCTTTGTTGGAGCCACATTGCGGAAGACTCAGTCTTACTTGGGTTGCGCGAGCCACGAGATCAGAGCAAGTGCTTGCAAAGGACTCATAGTCTATCTGGGCTGCCTTCTTGACGTTGGAGAATTCAGCACTGAGACCTCCTACTATCGGCAATCCCAGCCTTTTGTACTCCTTCTCTCTTTCCTCTTTCGATGCCGAATTGTCAGAGGCTGTGCTGCTGCCATTGCTACTGATACTGCTGCTTCGACTCAAGCTCCGATTTTGGTTAAGAACACAGCGCTTTCCCTCTGCTCGGACTACTTCTTCCACCACAAAGTGAAGCAAAGTAGTTTTGCCATCGGTGCTTTTGACATCAGATAGCTTCCGGAGAGAAGTCAGCTTGAAAGCTTGAGCATTTCCTCTTGCAGTTCCTGCATTCATTCGATTCCCAGCCTTGAGAAGTGCTTCAAGAAGTTTCATAAAAAGTCCCCGGTTTCGCAGCTCCTTGCACCCTAATTCAAGAGTTTGTAGTAATTCCTTGAACTGGAGAATTTCTGCATCATAATTTGATCTGAAAAGCATTGCATTGAGACGAGTAAATGCCGATGGAACAGCTTTCAGAAGATGGTAGAGGAAGGACTCTGCATACGCAAGATTAGAGGGATCTCCATTGAATTCAAGGATCTGAGCTTGTTCCTCTTTGGTTGGGGCAATTCTCATAAGCTTATCGAGAGTGTCAGCATTAAGATCTTCACCATCATGTAATGCATCAACTAGACCTTTCTGAGTTATGCCAAGCGATTTCAGCACAATCGCTATATTCTGGGATTTTCGGGCATCAAGGATAACAATTTGCGATGCTTGGCCTGGATTCGGATCATCAGAAACACCCAAGTTGCTCTTCCCCCGGGGTGATTTCCTGTTGGTGGCAACGCAGCCGAAAAGGGCTTCCATAAGATCATCATCAAACCTATGACATTACAAAGATGGAAACTTTTGAGAATTCATCCACAAATCAGTGAGATGCAAGCAATATTATTGACCAACAAAGATGATGAGTTGCAATTACCTGAAAGAACCACCACCAATTTTGTCCCAAACCATTGAATGATCTGTATTCTTGTTCACCTTATCCCAATGCAACGGCTTCAGTTTTACCTGCCCGTTCCCTGTTCCAGCCATGTCATCTCCATCCGCAGCTTCTCCATTTTCACTGCCAACTGGCATTCCCTCTTTTACAGGCGGTAGCTTTGAAGATCTAGATGAACCACCCAATTTAGGAGGTGGAGGTGGCGGTGGAGCAGAACTCTTCTTCACTGGGAGTGGGGGCGGCGGTGGTGGTGCTGCAGGGCCTGCCTTCTGCGGAATTGATACGGAGTTTCGCGGAGGTGGTTGAGGTGGTGGTGGGCCTTGCTTCTTTGGAACTGCCATCAAAGATTGCGACGGTTGCGGCGGAAGCGGAGGGACAGGAGGTGGCGGGCGCTGCGGAAAGGAAGAATTCGATGGCAGACTTGTTAATTTCGGTTCTGCAACAGCTTTAACAGATTCAGCTCGGAAAGAAGAAGCCATGATTCCATGTCGCATAGATGTCTCTTCCACAACTTTGTTCTGAGAATTAGAAGATTTTCCCAAAAGCAGAGGAACTTCGTGTATAAAATCAAAATTCTTGTGCTCTTTCTCCTTTCCTTGGACCACCCTTTCTTCTTCATCTTCAGGACTCTGAAACACTTTATGGAAACTCTTCTTGTACCCCACAGTGTTGTTCTTCACAATCTCCTCTTCAAGTTTCCTCCAATAATGCACATCCAATCCATCCTCATCAACAACTACCCCTTTAAAACCTCCATTAGAGAGTTCAAAATTGTCCTCAAGCACCACAGGATCACCTCCAACAGGATCAACACTGCCTTCCTTTCTTCTACGGGCAATCAAGTACCTTCTGATGAAGAAGAATAGCAACGTGGCAACCACAAAAGTGCTGGCTGCAGTGGCAGAAACTGCCTTCACAAGGGTTTTATCAGAAGACGGCTTCGGCGTCGCCGCCGGTGGAAATACCGGCGCTGGTGATGGTAACGGAAGGAATCGAGTTCCGTTTGGTGGTGGGTAATCAGAATAACCAGGGGACGGAGAAGGAGACGGTAACGGAGGCGGAAACGGATGGAAAGTCTCGATGTTCTGACTAAGGGATTGGCAAGAACAGAAATGAATGAAGAAGAGGAATGAACAGAGAAAAAACCATGGCTGAATCATGACAGCCATGGATGAGTGGATGAAGATAACAAAGAAGAGGGTTTAAACTGAATCTTGTTCTTTTGTGTTAGACGCGTGTTGTTTAATTGGATGATGACGAGTGTGTTTGTGCTTTTGGGGTTTCTTTGCTTGACACATTCAAAGAGCAGTTAGTTGTTTCCATTTGTGTTCTGGTAAGTTGCCACTATAGTCTCTTTCCCGGGCTTTCTTTTATGTGTTGATTGCCCAAAAACCCCCTAACCTACCGTGGATTCAACGTTGTCTTTAAGGGACAATTCTGGTATTTTATCCACAAAAGGTTTTTGGTTGTATAAATATGGGCGGTTGATGGAATGGTTTACTCTATCGTAGCAGAGTAGAGTTGAACTGGTGTAAATGGTTTACTCTGTCACATAGAACTTATCAATTAAATTATCAAGTAATTCTACCAAAACAAGTTACAAAATGAAAACAATGATATTCTTTTTACGAATATATAGTCCTATCTACCCGGCCTCCTAAACTCGGTGAGTTTCAAATTTGGGATGCCAGGTCCCAACTGATCCACCCTTACTACTTAAACTAATTCACTTAAACCATGATAATTTGGGTGGGCCATGCTTTGTAATTATTTCATATTATAAATTAAAATTATATTGAAATAGGAGTATCTTTATAATCTAACATAGAACAAATTTGAAGTGAATTTTTTGAGAGTGACATATTTTCTCAAAATTACAATACTCTTAATATGCCAAAAACTGAAGCTTATTGTTGTAAAATATTTGCATACGATGTAGTGGCATGATGTAAAGATTAGAGTGAATCAGATGTAAGGTGGAGAGAATCAAACAGAAGACTGCATCAAACGTCAATCATGCAATCATTGGTGGGACTGTGAGGAAGGTTGTTTTCCTGCTTTATGAGCCTCAGACAGACGAAGTCAACAAATTGGATTCTTACAATATAAGAATCGAATTTCTGGTAGAAGCTAAATCAACTTATTCGTGTTTTAATGGGAATTAATAAACAAAAAGGTCCCAGAGACCAGAAGGATATAATTTAATGAAAACAAAAGCAGGTGGCTCACCCGAAACGACTTATTGAGATCATATCTAATGCATTTACTTCAAAAGTCCATGAAATTTGTGAAGTGATTGAGAAAATACCTAAACCTTCTTCATTATGATCTTTCAGTTCTGACTTCTGATAATTTGTAAAATTAATTAATGCCAGCAAAAGCTGGTGAATTTCGTTGACCCCATTTGTGCCCGGGCAACTCTGTTCTCTTCGTTCTGGTCTGGTCCCTAAACTTAGGTGTTCATCGTTTCGTTACATTCACTTGATTGTTAAATTTTGGATTCTTTGTGGGAACTCGAAGGAATTGATTGCTAGAAATGTTTAGCGGGAGGGTGTGAGAGTTGGTTAAATTTGGGCAGCTAAACCTCGAAACATTCCAACAAGTGCTCGACGAAATGCCAAACTGACAGTCTCGCCGATGATTAAAGCTAATATGTTACTCTTTGTTTGGAATTCTACATGATCTAAATCAATTGACGGATCCATTTTGTTTGTCTTTTTCCTTATCAAGAATCTAATCGCGGAAATAAGTGGAATGTCATGGGTGAGTCTACAGGGAGCATGTCAATTATTATTATTATTTTTTGAACTTTCTTTGCCGTTTCCAAGTGAAATTGATCGACCTTTCATGACCCAAAACCTTCAAATCTAGAACAAATCTGACAAATCTTCAGCTTTTTACAAAGCATGCAGCCAAACTTGGAGAATTTGACAAAATGAAAAACAGACCAAGCTGACTCGGCCTATGGTTCGTTGAAACAAAAGACCAGAAAGTCAACCGGGCTGGTTCAAGGTTCGGTTCTGATATAAAGGCCTATAGGTTCTAAACAACCCCATTTGTATATGCGAACCCAACAAGAACTGAAAAGCCGGATTGGGTTGTGTGTAAATGGTGACCACATCATACATGTTGGGAACAATGGGAAGGAAGTGGTGGAGTGGGCTGTAGTGGTTTGTTTGGGGCAGAAAAGTTGCAGGCTGTGAATTGGGCACTGACAGCGAAGCAGAGCGCAGGTTGAAAGAGAGACAGCCAGACAAAGCACTGCAGTTCCAACCCATTGCCCACACTTAGCATTTCCTCCCCAGGGGAACATCTCCAACTTCTTCTATGTAGAGATTGGCAATTTATATCTTACTTAATAGGTACTGGTTTTATTTGTACTCAGTCAACATAGGTATTACTTATTTTAATTAGGTATGAGCACAGATACAAATAATACTCGTAATTTACTGTACAATATAGGTAGTATATGGATATAAGAAAATTCTATTTGTACCCGTATCCGTTAGGTAATATTCGTACATGTAACCTTTACCCGTTACTCATATCCACTACATATATATAATACATATATTCATATATATAATATATACTTACACACACATATATATACATTATGTATTATATATATATATATATATTATGTATTATACATAATACAAAATGTATTTATATATAAATATATATTATATATATGTACACACACGAACACATACATACATACATATATATATATATATTTTACGTGTTATATATATATGTTATATATATGTATACACACATATGTATTACATATACTGGTTTTTACACAATACATATACGATACTTTACAATATTTATTTTGCACTATCCACTTTTACATATTACATTTTCACTTTTCTATTTTTTCAAATTCATAAATCATATTCTCAAATTTACCAACTCTTGTTTATATATTGTTGGAATATTGTTGATATTCTATTAGTGTTGTTCTATTTTTGAAAAATTAAGGTGGTATTTATGCTATGTTTGTAACTTATATATCTTTTACAGAGATACAAAACATACAAGTAGTAATTTTATAACATATTTATACTATGTTTGTAACTTGTATATACTATGTTTAGGTTATGTTTATGATTTGTTTATATCATATTTCTAACTTGTATATCTTTTATAAAGATACATAACATACAAGTATTAGTGTTACAACTTATTTATATTATATTTGTAACTTGTATATACTATGTTTATGACTTGTTTATCTATGTTTGTAATTTTTATATCTTTTATAGAGATGCAGAACATACAAGTATTAATTTTATAACTTGTTTATGCTATATTTGTAACTTATACATACTATATATCCAACATATAAATATATATAATACATATAAAAACATATATACAACATATAAAGAACATATATACAATATATAGATAACATATAAATAACATATAAACAACGTATAAACAATTATAAAAAAGTCTGAAATATAAATAGAGTTTCGACAAAACCTAAACAAGTTTCAGCCAAGTCCGTAAAAATGAAATTTAGAAATTTCAAGTGATAACTTATCACATTACTATTTCATTAACTACATTTAGTTATAAATTATAATTTTTATATTATGTTGTGTGAATATAATATTTCATATTATCTCGAGTATTTTTCTAATTTATTGTTCTAAATTGATAGTATATTATTTGTTAAGTTAATTAATTAAATTTAAATCACAGGTAAATGGGTAACTTATGGGTAAACAGATACTCTGTGAGTAGGGTACGAGTAATAATTTTTATCACTCGTACAGATACGGATAAAATATAAGTACATAACATAAACTACGAGTATAAATAAAAGTATTGATATATCTTATCCATTGTCATCCGTACTTTTATGTAAACCATATCCCATTCCAAATATTCCTTCCTACAGACAATATCAAACATGCATACCCCCTAGCATTATCATCATCTGCTCCCAACCACATCCATCCCCACAACTCCATCACTCATCACACTTTTCTAATATTCATCTTACTACTTCATATTCGAATCTTGTAAAATTATTACGACCAACAAAATTATTTCTACTAAAGTTTTAAAATTTTAGGTTGTTTGATTTTGGCAAATGATAAAAAAAATGTATATTATAAATTAGTAGATTATACGGTGAAAGCATAAGGAATAATATATCTAAAATTAAAATTAGAAGAAACTCGTATCACTTTTACAATTTTCAATAATCTCGCCAAATTTCATTAATTGAATCGGTGATTAAAATATAAGCAACTATCATTTATAAAATCAAAATTAGAAAGCTCAACTTGAATAGAGGCACAAACTGTTTGAAGAAAACAAATTTCAAAATTAGAAAGATGGACTTCAATTATTAAAATTAAAATTTTGGCATTAGGATATGAGTGGTTAATCGGTATCCAAGTTGTTCCACTTCACTTTTTCCACATTAATAAACAACAATAACTATGACAGAAGCCAAAAAAAAGGGGGTCGTGACTGGTGGTGCCATCAGTGAAGCAACAAAAACCGTTAAAGCTAACGGAGAACTGCTAGCGGTACAGGGTCCGGTCCCTACCTAATCTTAACGCTAAAAACGAAAAATCATACAAAAAAAACCCGGTTCGGTTCTACTGTTAATAACAACCCTAGTCGGAACAGCTCATTTTGAGCCGTCTCGTCGGGGAATCTAAAGTAGTCATAGGAGAACAAGGCGCAGATAACGACAACATTAACGTCGACGGTGAGGGAGATGGTGAACGTGACGGAGACGAAGGATCGGAGAAAGATGACGGTGACGGAGATGATGATAATGACGACCGAATAGACGGTGGAGATGAAGAGGTTTCTGAACAAGTATCTCTCAATTTTCTCTTATTTACGTTATTGCACCTCCCCTCGTTCCCCGCTTTAACCTCTCTCGTAGTCATGTAATCTTTTAGCCGTTTCACATCTGCTAGCTTCACCGGTTTCACTATGAAGTCCTCTGCTCCTTCCTCTAGACACCTATTAACCACCCAAAAAATTACACATAAAAATTAGAAATTGGAAAAAATTTAATTTAAATTTTGGCGGCAAAGTTGGTCAGATTGAATTTTTACCTGTCGATTCGAGCCACGACGTTCTCCGATGACATGATCACTACTGGTATTTCTCTGAAAGCAGAGGATTCCTGATCGACCCAGAAAAAGAAACAGTGAATTTGGATTCAATTTCGTTTCGTCTAACGTAGATTTCGATAACATTATGATGTCAAAAATTTGCACCTTAATTTTCTTGAGCAACTCATATCCGGTCATTCCGGGCATACAGTAGTCGGTAATGATCAGATCCACCTTTAAACCCTGAAATGAAACAGAGGAGGACTCTTCGCCTAGTCCCAGAAACTGAAGAGCTCTTCTCCCGCTATCCACTGCAGTCACTGCACATTTCAGAACCCAAAATTCAGTCAAAAAAACTCCATCAAAATTCGGAAGAACCCAATTACATAGAGTTCTTGAAAATTCAAGAACAGACCTTTGCAGGAGGAAATTCTAAGCAAACGCTCAATGACTTTCCGGTCAACAAGACTGTCATCCACGGCAAGAACATGGACCTCTTCGTTATGATAAGGTGAAGCATCGAATCCATCAATCCACCGCTGAGAAACAACGGCGTTTGCAGCCATAGCCATGGAGGAAGAAGGTGGCTTTTGGGGTTGAAGACAGGTTGAATTTCTTCAAGGGGAGGCAAGAAACAGGGTTCTTCTTCTCAGCCAGTAGTTGAGCTTTGGTGTTATATATACGATGGTGTGTAATACAAGATGTGTAAATGTATAAAAAGGGCGTCTTTCTCTCTCACAAACCTGTCTCTGTCGTCATTTTTGGCGTGTTTCTCTCTGAAGATCAAATCTTTGGTGTCTCTCTCTAAGAAATCTTGTAAATCTGCTTTTTTTAATACAAGCCCCTTAATAACGCTGAGATTCTGAAATCCACTTTGGTGAGATCTCCATATCACCAAAAATTGAAAGCACACAACA
>CAODLS012203171.1:0-13153 GCA_948243855.1 Flueggea neowawraea
GGAGGATGAAAGAGATCTCAATGCACCAATTGTAGAAGCGATGGAAGTGTCAACGCCAACCGTAGAAATAATTGAAGATGAAAATGCTCGCTTTGAAAAATTTGTTACCCGATATAGTCAAATCAAGGACAAAGAAGCTCACATTGCACTTCACAATGCTTTGATAGAGTATTTGTGTGAGGAATACACTAATTCCGAGGGTCCTTGAAAATTAATTCGCCTATATTCTTTTTCCTATGTTGTGTTATTTTTTAAAAAATAGAGTAAGTTTACTGCACGTCTGAAGATAAATGAATAAGCAAAAAAAACAGACAAATTGCTGCAAGGTTGGAATATATTTAATTCACAGAATGAACCATACAAGTGTAATTTCAACCTTAAAAAGAAATGATAATTGGTAGTTGGGAAAATATAGTATGTGTTATTGTCTGAAATAGAGTAAATTGTATGGTTGCCGGTGTGTCACGTCTGTCCATCTCCGCAACCATTCTAACTAAACAATACAATAGTCAATGTTAATTAAAAGTCTCTTTTAAAATTGACATTAGTGTGTTTGTTGTATATAGATGGGACCCCTTTTTTCTTGAACTTGAAACGTGTGGACTTATGCGCAATTTTCTTGCAATGTGAGGCCCTGATGACTCGTAATTTCGTTGCTTCTTCAATGAGATCTCACATGACAAATTTATTGTCGGTGTCATGCTTCTTAGTAAGCTTTTTTTTTTTAACATATGGGTCAAGTGAGGAAGTTTGCTTTTTTCTTGATAGTGCTAGCTAAATATATATATATATACAATATGAAATTTGACTTCAGGATAACAACATCTAATTTACAAATTTTTGTTTATTTATCAGTTAGACTGCCTCTTGTGGGTACTGATTCATATATGAAATCGCATCTTATTTGTTGATTGAAAAGTGTGTACGTCGATTCATCATGCAAAGATCAAGTTTAATGAAAAATTTACAATTTTGTGGTAAAATGGTTTTCAATCTGTAATGTTCTTTTATGAATTAGGTTATGATATTGAGTATGAAAAATAAACACTAAGTTTCTATAAGTTGAAAACTCTTTATTATAAAGAGTTTCACTATAAAATAACAATATAATAATCTAGAGAACTACGGATGAAACTTATCATATTTTAAAATAGAGAATGATCTTGCTCTCTATTTTCAAAGAGCAAAATTCAAACTCTTATTTTGTAATCGTTGAAACTCTTATTCTCATATAACTATAACTTCACTATTTATTAAAATTCATAGAGCACTAGTTGAATGTTCTAAATCTTCACTATTAATATTTTCAATTACTGATCTCCATTTTTGTCAAAAGAATTCCTAAAACTAAAGAGAACTATTAGAGATACTCTTATTAGGTTTTAATGAAAATCAACTATGTACGTAAAAAAAGGTATTATTTAACTAATAATCCACATATTGTTTGGTTCCGACCCCGAATGGTTAGCTTAATTTGAAGGCACAGAACAAATCTAATCCACTGTCATGTCTTGACATTTAATTATAGGTTGTTGCTAAATAATTGATTAAACAATACACTACTTGATTAAATTGTGTTGTATGGCTTTGGACAGTTCATGTTGATGGGAATGGATGCGACATTCTCGTTGAAAATTTTTATTTAACGGTGAGAATTTTGTCTGGTGATTTATGGCGTTGAGTTGTGCATCAAAAATAGATAACAAAAAAGGAGAAATCCATTGCAGTCCCTGAAGTTTACTGATATCTCTCGCCCTATCCCTATGAGTTCTAAATTAGTGGTTTCAATCCCTACACTTTAACTCTGTTTGTTTTAGTTAACACCTCGCCGGTTTCCGATACGTTCTCTGTACCAATCTGTGCGATTCCAATATGAGCTTTGAACGTTCGAAATGATAATTGGATGTCCAATGATGTTTTGGAGTGATTTAAGACCTTTTATCTCGTTGGTGCCCGACTGGATTGGATGGAAGAAGCGGAAGAAATCATTCTGGTGAAAATCAGCTCTGAAATGCGCATTTTGTTGTTGTCGTTCTTGAAGAGGAGTTGTCATCTGGCCAAAAACGCCAATCTCCGGGGAGACACACGCGTCTCTCCTCCTGGGTACTCAAAAAAAGGTGTGTTTTAATGTTCTTCCTCTTTAAAACACACTCACCCCGACCCCATTCGGCTATAACACCATTTCTCACTTAAAATCTCTCTCAAATTCGTTCCTCTCACTCTCATATTGCCTTCCCACCATTCTCTAACATCTATCAAGCTTTTAATTCATCTGATATCCGAGGGGACTGACCATCCATCGGTGGTGCACGACCGGATAATTTGTTCGACGTCCAGGTGAGTGGGATGCCATTATAAACACATATGCTGTGTTTTCTTAACTTATATTGTTTTTTTGTCGTGCTCTCACTTTAATACATAGTTTAGATCAGTTAAAGGTTTGGTAAGCCAGGTAATTCATATTTTCAATATTAAATATTCTGCTAGGATACTATACACATTCTCTGTAAATGTTTGACTGTTTTGTATGCTTAACTGCTTCTTTATATCTGCCTTTGAAAAGTATTTTATTTTATTTTATATATGTATTTAATAGAATATGAAATACTCAATGATTATGTATTTGCTCCGTATGATCACTTGTTTTAAATATTTTGATGAATAATTCTACTAAGGAAGATTTGTAAATATTATAATATGTTATATACTATAAAATATTATGTGATAATTTTTGTGACTAATAGTTGTCCCATATGCTTGGTTGATTATATTATATATTGTATATATCATAATTTATATGCTAGTATATACCGTCTGGTGGCAATAGCCTCATATATACGCCTTAGCGGCTATTATATACCATCTGGTGGCAATAGCCGCATATATGCGCCTTAGCGCCTATTATATATCGTCTGGTGGCAATAGCCGCATATATGCCTTAGCGCCTATTGTATACCGTATGGTGGCAATAGCCAAATATATGCCTTCATGACTATTATATATTATCTTGTGGCAATAACCACATATATGCCTTAATGGCTACTATATGTTGTCTGGTAGCAATAACCACATATATGCACCTTAGCGACTATTATGTACCACCTGGTGGCAATAGCCACATATATGCCTTAATGGCCATTGTCTACTATAAATGCCTTAATGGATGTCGTCCTATATATACCTTAATGGATATCGTCTTTTATATATGCCTTATTGGCTGCTGTCTGTTATACATGCCTAGGTGGATAATACTTGTTTTAGGATTTGGATAAACTAATATAAGAACTATACATAATTATTTGCATGCCGTCTATAACATGACGTCTATTTGATTTTCTATTACAACATCTGTATGATATTTATGATGTTTGAATATATTTTATAGTCTTCTGTGTGACTTATTTTGAAAAAGTTTCTAAATCTATCATTAGTAAGCATCTGTGTGTATATGGGTATTACATGAGCACATTCGTGTATATGGTTTTTTTTTGACAATATATATATGTATTTATGTATATATATATATATATTTCAAAACGTTTATGTGCTATCCATCATTGAGTTTTCTCACTCTCTTCTTTGGCATTTCAGGTTGTCTTAGCTTTTCGGGTTCAATGAGGATCTCCATTCAGCAGTGGGCGCCCTTTTGTTTTGGCCCAGTAGGTTTTTGTTAGTAGATGTTCCACAACCAAGATATTTGCGGGTTATGGTGTTTTGATTGTTAATTTGTTAGTTGAAATACTCACTAATGGTTATATCTATTTGTTTAATAATTTATATTCTGCTACATCTAGAACTTTATATGTTTAATATTATTGTTAGTTCTAGCTTAATAATATGGATAGTAAATGTTTGGTAAAACGAATTGGGTAGATAATCTGATAATTCGAGGCTTGTGCAGGATGGGACGGGACGGGTCGGGCCTATAGTTCAGATTATCTCGGACGCCCGTCATGGCTCGATCTCAGGTCGTGGAAAAGGTGGTATTAGAGCTTTAGATTTTGAAACTCTGAGTCGGTTGTGAAGCTTAGGTGTTCTTGATCGAGTCAATCTAATTTGCCTCTATGTCCTTCTGAGTATGTTCTAGGTACTGTGGTAATCGTCGGCATTCTGATCTCTGCATCCATATTCTGTTTGTTTGTTACGTCCGTACATATAGACTAACGATGTAAGACATTAGTTAGGGTCATCGTTAGGCGTGTGGTTGCCGAGACTACCTATCATTTTGTAGTGGATCCGAGCATTTCGCATAGTCATTTGAAGGTGGAGGCAACACCTCTTCAAAAATAGTTTCATTGCTTCTTAGACAAATGTTTGTGAGAACATCTTTTAGAGACTTTATCGTATTATGAGTGCCCCTGAAGATGTGGGTGTTAGATCTTTTGAATGATCTCGTAAGAGGAGCGGGATTTCAGTTGAATCAGTGGCCCGAGAATTCGCTAGTTCATTTTCTGAAAGCAGATGAGTTAGTTGATTCTGAGGTACAGGGTTGAGTGAATCGCCTTGTAGGCATGAATTGGCAGTTGATTTACGATGTAAAATTGGGAGAGTTTGATGATATGCTCGATATAGGCTCGTTCTCGACTTGGTAAGTCACATTGAATTGCTTTACGAAGCAGGTGTGCTGTAGACTGTCGGGTCAGGATGAATTCTATTTTTATGATAAATGAGACAATGATGTTGTACGGGACAACCATTTGGATAGGAGAGAATGATCTATTGTAGTTGTGAAGTGTAATTAGTTTTTAGATGACCGAGTGACCATGCATAGAAAACAAATTCATTTGCCGCAATAAGACCCCTAATTTACAGAAACCCAATTCATTTGCATAAATCTCCTCGGTTTTTCATCTTCTAATTTCCATCACTTTCTAAAGAAAACAAGCATTTTCTCCACACTACTCATACAAGACCTCCTTACATCCCCAGACCCAAGCACTTCTCTTTCATAAAAGCATCCTTTGTTGAGTTCGATTTTGATGATGATGTATTCAAAAAATCCATGAAAGAGGCGCAAAATAGCAGACTTGGTGATATCTAGCCACAAAGCACTTAAGGAGCAATCTAAGCACGTAATAGCATCTGAAAGTGGCTTCTACGCGCGTTAGGAATCCATAACGCTAGCATAATTGAATACACTGGAGAAAGTGAGCATAAGGCTTTGAGCTGCATACGTAAAGCTCTTTCAACGCATGTAATCGATATCTGAGTCTTTGTAAAGTATTCCATGAATGATCAAGGCACATAGAAGGATGAAGGAAGGCATGCAGAGGAGTAAAAGTGTGATCTTTGAAGAAACAACTCTACGCACATTACACATAAGCTACGCACCTAGACGACCTGTAGATGAGGACAAAGCCAAGATGCTCATCAAAATTTGAATATCCCTGACACAGTCATGTGAAGAATCAAAGGTGCAATCTTGAAAGATTCGACAACGCACGTAGAAGATGGAGTTACGCACATAGCAGAATGTCTGGGTAAAAATGCATATTCTGAAATGTAGAGCAATGCACACAAAGAAAGCTACAATGCACGTAGATCACTGAAGAATGAAGTGTCTACTCACATAGAGATGTGACAAAGCACGCGTATGCCAATCTATTCAAGGTAGTGATTATTGGAGTTCTAAAAATGCACGTAAACCTGTGATCAACACAAGCAGAACTCTGGTGTATGAAGAGACTACGTACGTAGATGGTGGTTACACACGCAGTCGACTGTGATGTCATTACTAGACAGAATTTTATATTCTCTCACAATGACTACTTTGAGGCTTTCAACGGCTATTTCTATCAAGTGGCTATAAATAGATGTCCCATATCAGAAGAGAACTAAGAGAGACCTTTACTAAACTTGTTATTCATTTTCTCTCTCATTTCTACATTTCTAACCCATTTGAGCTATTTACTTGTAATTGTATTTTTGGGTTGGTGAGAGCTTAAATATGTTATATCTTGGGTTGATTTTGACAAGCAAGGTTGTTTGCTTGAGGTAGATATATTTCCTTATTGTGCCTTATAAAAACAAGGGTGGTTGTTAGTGAGTTTTAGAAAACTAAAGGTGATATGTTTCCTTGTTAAGCTCACAAAAATAAGGGGTAACAGTTTTCTAGTTGAGCTCGTAAAAACTAGGAATTTGGTTTGCTTGTTTGGTCCATAAAACAAGGTGTAATGATTTTCTTATTGATCCCGCAAAAATAAGTGGTGTAAACGGTTTTCCTCCACTTGAAAGTGAGGAGATAGTGAATTGAAATTCTCTAGGAGATCTAAAGGAGTGGACGCAGGTCAATGAGGACCAAACCACTATAAATCGAATTTTTTCTCTCTTCGTTGCTCTCTATACTTTACTGTATACTTGCCTTATATTGTTTGTGAATTGGTGGTTTTGTTCAGCTTTTGCATTGAACTTTGTTATTTGTTTTAGTTTGCAAAGAATTTTAAACAAAGTTTTCTAAAATCTATAAAACTCCAATTCACTCTCCTCTTAGAGTGTCATACTTGGGACCAACATCTTCTACCTCAGATTCAGTTAATTATAGTAGTTGGGACGATATGCGACTTGACAGTGAATGGATGGACTCGAGTGAGTCAACGAAGTCGAGTGACTTTCTTGTTTTTGTAGAAATTGATGACAAAGGACATGTATTTACATTCCTGTTTGGAATTTTATGTGCCTTTGCTATTTCTAGAGTCAGAGTTTTAACAAGTTAGAGTGTTTATGTGCCTTGCTCTCTATACTTTACTGTATACTTGCCTTATATTGTTTGTGAATTGGTGGTTTTGTTCAGATTTTGCATTGAACTTTATTATTTGTTTTAGTTTGTAAAGAATTTTAAACAAAGTTTTCTAAAATCTATAAAACTCCAATTCAATATCCTCTTAGAGTGTCATACTTGGGACCAACATCTTCTGCCTCAGATTCAGTTAATTATAGTAGTTGGGAAGATATGCGACTTGACAGTGAATGGATGGACTCAAGTGAGTCAACGAAGCTGAGTGACTTTCTTGTTTCTGTAGAAATTGATGACAAAGGACATGTATTTACATTTCTGTTTGGAATTTTATGTGCCTTTGCTATTTCTAGAGTCAGAGTTTTAACAAGTTAGAGTGTTTCCAACTTCTGTTTTTATTTTTGCTGTTGTTTTTTCATTTGGGTTTGTTCGTGGTGGGAGCTCGAATGAGTTCAATGTAAATGCAAGTAAAAGAAAGGTAAAAGAGGAAACTTCTAGATTAATTAGTGGGAATTGGATGAGTTTGGAGGTTTTCTTTGATTGGTTTGATTTGAAAGTTCATGATTTGAAGAATGACATACAAGGAGATCGGAGTGCAAATGGATGAGGAGAGGAAGGCAGTTTTGTTGTTAAACTTTTAAAATTAGTAGGTCGATGTGTAACGTCAGATTTTTGACAGGGATCGAAAAGGATAATTTAGAACTTATAGGGACTGAGAGAAAGGTATATAACTAAACTTCAAGGACCGTTATGGATTTTCCCCTAACAAAAAGTACTTAACTGTATTGATCTTAAGTATTTTCAAATTGATTTCTAGCCATTAGAAAACAAAGTGTAGCTCACAGTACAATGCAAAGAAGAAGCTTCACCACTTGTTATCAAGGCTTTTGCATGCTATTTTCAACCTTTTTTCTTGTTTATTTTTTGATTAAATTGCTCGATATTCAGATTTTTTTTAAGTGCAGATTCATCTACGATAGATTGGGTTTAGTTTTGGGTCAATAGTAGTACTAAATATCAATTATTAGGATGTCCCGTATGATTACAAGTCAGTGTTATTTGACTTGACATATTTAGAATTTTTTTATAAATTTGATTAATTTAAATTGCTTGTCTTTACATATTGCTTGTCCCCAATCGTGAATGAGGGGCTTGAGAATGCAACTTTAACTCGACATTTTTTTTGCTCGAATTCTCATAGACGGTGTCAATTTTTGTTGCCTCGATTTCATAACAATCTCAAAAATAGTAAAACAGAACACAAACTATCGAAAAATCAAATGATCACTTGGAACCTGCGAACATAAATAAGGTAAGATCAGGTTGCTCTTCAAAAGAATCTTCGACGCTCAAATTAGTAAAGAATTTCTTGAAGTGTAGGTCTAAGTTGTTGGCATATTTTACTAATCCTAAATTAATTTTGATGATATACAACACATTAGAGATGATAATATCAAAATGGTGAAGGAAAAGATGAAAAATTCATCTTTCCTAATCCACTTCACCTTTCTATCCATTCTTGAAGAACCTTATTTTAAGAATAGCATATCAATTACACCAAGAAATAATGATTGTGGTTAAGTTGGAAGATTCAGTTTTATTATATTTGTGTAGATTGTTCTTGAATTATTAGAAGACTTTATTGTTTATCTTCTTTGGCGAGTTAATTATACCAATGGTCACAAAAGTTTTTACTTTTTTCAGGTTTGATTACAAAAGAAAAAAATGTTACACAGTGGCCACTATTTTTTTTTTGCTTCAAAAATGTCACTTTGGCCCAAAAATTCAACAGACTGAACATAAAGTATCATGTAGGAGTGTCACCTCTATTCTCATGGATACGTTTTTTGTCAACGTGACAATTAATGAAAGGTCTGACCCGACCTGACTGACAGATCTGACAACCCGCCTATGTCCAGCATGTCCAGTTTTTTGGGCAAAGTAACCTTCTTAAAGCAAAAAAATAGTGATCACTGATTGATCGATTTAGCGAGCCGCCTGTGTCCAACTTGTCCCGTCTGTTAAGGTTTTAGGCCAAAGTGACATTTTTAAAGAAAAAAAAATAATGACTACTGTATATTATTTTTTTTGTAATTAAACGTGATGAACATATAAACTTTTGTGATCACTGGTATAATTAATCCCTTCTTTCGCTCTACTTTGTAAAAGGTTCTATTTTGGGATTTTGAACAAGATTTTATATGAACCAACACGTCAAGCCAACAACAGAACTGCCTCACTGGACCGAACTACCCCCACCAAATCCAGCTCCCTCACTCTCAAACGACTCACCTCAACTCAATCTTTTCATTAATATCACCATCACCGCCACTGTTGCACTAAACTGAACCACCCACTATCAAGTCCACCTTTCTCACTCTTCAACGACTCACCCACTCAACCCAATCTCCAGATTTACCACTACCAATAATTTCTTGGAACTAAGTATTTCTGCTAAATTTTGTTTTTTAATTATTTATTTTTTTTCAATTAAGTTTTTTTTACATGTCATTTTGGTCTTCGTAAGAATAAAATATAGTACCGTTAATATTAAAATTTATTATAATATTAATGAGTTACAAGTTTATTGATTAAAAAAAAATTACTTTTAATTTGTTATAAATAATAGTATAATAAAAAGATATATCATTGTCATTTCATCAGTTGTACAACTTTGTCTCATATGTACTACCAAATATAAGACAACAAAATTTCTTTTTTGCAAAATTCATGACAGTCTCTGATATTTGGTATATTATTCAACCCGATCCCTACTACTTCTAATATAGTCTCTTCGGTCCCTCCGTCTATCCTTTATTAGTTTTACTTGACAGAAATTCAACATTTCTGTTTTTCTATTGATTTCTCTACTATTTTTCCTTTATTTTTATTGTGTTTTGATTAAGTAGGATTGTAGTTATTATTTTGAATTTGTTGAAAATTGAATAAATTTTGGTTTGAGTTTAATGAAAGAGAGAACGAGAGAGAGATGATGATGAGAGAAAGAAAAAAAATAGAGTATTATAAGGGTAGTTTGGTCACTAAATTTTTAAAATTAGTAGGATATAACGTGGCATATTAAATTTGATTAACGATAATAGACGGAAGGACCGAAGATGCTATATTAAAAGTATTAAGGACCAGATTGAACAATATACTAAAAATCGGGGACCGTTATGAATTTCGCCCTTTTTTATCTTATTTTATCTTATCTAATTCAGTCTTATCTTATATTTTACTTTTTTTACTGTATCAAATGCACTCATATATTCTTTTATTGCCCTCTCAACTTTTAAAAAAATTCATTTTATTTATCGAATAAAAACCTTTTATTTAATTCTTAGAATTCATGACAATGTAATTTTCTTAAATTGAAAATTCATAATTACTCTGAGAATGATCAAAATTTTGTGTTTTCGAACTGGTTGGAATGTAATAAAAAAATCGTAAATTTAAGAGAATGTTTGATTAATTAGCCGATAAAATTAGTGAAATGGGGAGTGAAATAGGCGTCCAAACAATTTGCATTTATGCTGCCATATTATCGTTAGGCTGCAAAAAGATTGTGGTGGGGTTTGAGCGTCCAAATGGTCAGCTTTAACTATGTTTATAGATTTAAAAACAAAAAAGTAAACATAATTAATGGCGGAGTAAGTTAGAGTAGGACGACGTGGGCTGACTTCACTTACTGTTTGGAAGATTATTAGGATATTTCGTCGCTCTATTTTATCTTTTATATTTTTATTTTATAATTAATTTTATCTTAATTAAATTCTGACGTTGTAGTTAAATATAGTAAGTGTAACTTTTTTTTACAAGTAATGAGTGTCTACTTAAATACTTGAGGATTAAAAATCGCATAAAATTAAAAAGTTTATTGTCTATTTAGGCATGCAAAGGCCAATGTGGAAACATATAAATAACCCTCGTTTTTTTTTTCTTTGGTTCGTCAAAGGGTCGAAAAAACTAATGACATCTGCATTAAAAATGTGAAATGGATCTATCTAAAAGGCTTCAAGTGAAAATGTTAGGTGAACAAGTGCTTGATTCCTTCGCCGTCTTCGTTTCAAAATCCGAGCACAGATCAACACCAACCCCCCTTTGTATGGGTATCTTGGACATTATGGTAGAATCATTGTATTTTATTATGCTTTAAATTAGATAACACATTTTTTTTTTGTCTTGATGATAGTGCAAATATTTGATGAGGTCTCTTTTTCTTTTATCTCCTTTTTTATTCAATGTTAATTGTTTTTCTTTGACAAGGTCTCTTTTTAATCTCAAGAATATTTGCTCTCTGGCTACTAGCCTAACTTTAGATATGTTCCTAAAACAACTAATCACCTAGCAGATTGGGTTGCGAAAATCTGATTAGCTAATGGTTATTTGGTAATTGGGGTATCAATCCACCTCTACTCTTGTAGATGGACTATTTCTTTGTCGAGACATTAACACTTGATGAGATGATTTTCTTTTGGACAAAAAAAAAATGGCTCCCATTTACGGTTACCAACAGAATTAAAACCTTTTCGTCATTGCTAGTGTCGAAGAGGAAAGCTGCTATAATCTAAGACTTTACATCTTGAATTCGAGTCACATAATAGAAGTAAAACGTTTTCTTCATTGATCGTGTGGCTATAACTCAGCGGAGAGCTGCTACAGTCTAAGACTTTACGTCCTAAATTCGAGCAAGGTATGAAAAGGCTATGTCATTTTAGTTTTGTGGATCAAACCTCAAAAAATAAAACAAAAGAATTGATGTGGTACTACAATAAGGACTCGAGTTACTTAATATCAATTCAAGTTACTTAATTTTAGGATAGTTACTTAATTGCAGTTTATAGACGATTACTTAATTTTGGATATTATTACTTAATTTAACCACTGATTACTCAATTTTTGATTAGTTACTTAATGATTACAAATTACGTCAATATGTGGTAAATTAAATAATTATGACTATTATTTAATGTTTGCTAGAATTATAGTGCATGTTATTTAATTGGATATTTACAGTTAAGTAACTATTGAAAAAATTAAGTAACCACATATAAAATTAAGTAACTGAGGTTACTTAATGGGGCCATGTATCACTTAATTTCGTACCCAATTACTTATTTTTTTTACTATTTAATATCAAACTCAATTGCTTAATTTTAAGAGTGATTATTTAATTATAATTTTTAAAATACTACTTAATTTTAAATGTTTTTACTTAATTTAGTTATTTTATTATTTAATTTTTAATTAATAATTTAATTATTATAAATTATATTAATATGTGTTAAATTAAATAATTATTTTTTTACATTATACTATTTTTTATTACATCATATTATGTAGTCTATTTTTTTATATTTCATACTGCAAAAAGTCATTTTTCTTATATTTTTTATTAAAATTCATTTTTTAATATTTTTTCAATTTTAGTCCTTGTATTTTTTATTTTAGTTATTTTTATTTTTTAAATTACTCTATTTTCAGAATCAACATAAAATTAACTTTAAATTTTTTTTAAATAAAATTAAATTAATATCAACTCTATATGAACTCTACATAAAATTTTGAAAACCTTTTAAAAATTTAATTTTTTTTAAAATCAACTCTACATAAACAACCTAAAATATTTTTTTTTTAATTTTTGAAAAAGACTTAAAAATTCCTATTTGTCATTCTTTTTCCATTTTAGTCCCTGTTTATATAAAATTCATATAAAATTTATAAAAACTTCATATAAACTTTATTAATTTTATATAAATTTTACCAATTTCATAAAAACTTAATATAAACTTTTTTAAAATTTGTGAACAAATCTTAAATTTAAATAATTTAATGAACTTGATATAAATTCATTATAAACTTTTAAAACACTTAAAAAACTCTTTTCGGCAATCTCAAAACATTTTGAAAATTTAATAAAAACATTATATCAACTTCATATAAACTTTATATAAATATCATATAAACTTGTTCAACACAACCTTTTTTAGTGACCTAATCAACCTTTATATTAACTCAATGTAAACCATTTTGAAAAACATCCAACTATATCTTAATTTTGAAAACCTTCAACTATGTTTTAAATAATTTTTTGTAACCTTAAATATTTTTGATTTTTTTAAAAAAATTGTTAATATTTAAAAAATATTTTATCAAAATAAAACGGAAAAAAAAAAAGAAATAGCAGGCAGCTAGGGTTTCAGAAACCTTAGCTGCCACTCCACCTGCCAGATCTGGTCGTTGTCACTTACTCGTTCCCCACCAACAACGACAACCACGCAGAAGACGAGGCAGAGATTCGAGGCAACGAAGCTCCAGGAGCGACGGAGATTCGCGGCAGACGAAGGCAGATTAGAGCTGCCCGACGAGAGGGAGAATGAGGCGAGGGAGAAAGTCAGAAGGAAGGGACAAGACGGAGTC
>CAODLS012203207.1:0-10712 GCA_948243855.1 Flueggea neowawraea
AGGTGACATATTACGCGCGCAGTATTGAATACTATGCACGCAGACAAGTCTTGAATCCAAACTGGAAAGAAATATGCTCGTAGAAGGAAAAAGCTACATTCTGAAGAAGACTCTTACTATGCACGTAGTAAGAGATACTATGCGTGTAGACGGGTATGACAGGTTGTTTCCAGCAAGCGACAAATTCTGTTATGTTGGGTCAAAAATTCAGAAAAAGAATATTTGCTGGCAGATCAGATTACGTCAGAAGATCACACTCTACGCACGTAGAACTGGACTATGAGACAAATCTGAGACGTTCCTCAGGAATTTCAAATTTGAATATTCTCTAACACCATGTGACGCAATCACGTGACAAATCAAAGGTGTAATCTTGAAGGTTCGTCTATGCCCGTAGAAGAAAGTGCAATGCACGCAGAACCATAGTATTACGCACGTAGTAGTTTCCGGATTTTTTATTAAATCAAGCAGTGAATATTGGGTTTCATACTATGCACGCAGAATAGGGATCATAATGTGTAATACTCTGATAGAAATGGGCACTACACACACACTACGTATAGTATGCGTGTAGTAAGGACTGAGGTCAGCAATTTTAACAAGTTGCAACTATCTCGCAACAGATTGTTTGAGCCCCGCAACGGATTGTTTGAGCCCACAACGGCTATTTCTCTGAGAGCAACTATAAATAGACTTCATCAGTCCAGAGGCAATAAGAGAACATTTTTTTGAGAGTGTGCCCAAGCTTTGCAAATTTTATTCTTGACTTTCTCTCTCTAAGTGTTTTCTAGTTATTACACCACATTAAACTTTTGTGTTGCTATTTGATTTAAGATTTGGTGTGAAAATATTTGTAATACCCAAGTCAGATTCTAGTAAGGCTCTCTGTAGTCTTCCTTTTGGCTCTATTTCGATCGTGATCGATACGAGTGTTGAGTTGAGGGTTTATGTTTGTGAGAGGTGTTACTCGAGTAAGCATTCGTGCGTTATTTGAGTAAGCTAAGGTGTGGATTACTCGAGTAAGCTTTGTGTGTTACTCAAGTAAGATGTGTTCTTAGATGAATACGAAGAACACCTGGGAAAGATGTTACTCAAGTAACATGGTTTGTTACTCGAGTAAGCATCTTGTCACTCGGGTGATAAAGGCCTGTCACTCTATTGAAGGCACTATTTTGGGCAGGGGTCTATAAATACCCCCACCCGACTCTTTCACTTCTCTCACTTCATTTCTGCCACTCTCTCACCCAAATCGGTGAGAAACGCGTTCTCATTGCTTCCTGTTGTTCCCATTTCATTCCTAAAGGTAAGATTTAGTATCTAATCTCTTCATGTCATTCATTTCATGCTTTTAAATTCATATTCATGCTTTAGGCCAAGTTTGCATTTGGGTTTGCATTTTCGGGATGATTCTGAGTGAATGGATGCTTAGGGTTGTTAGCTCTGAGTTGTTTGAGGTTAAGAGAACATGATTCAAGCTTTGAATCATCTTATTTGATGATACATTGGTTGAGTTAGGGTTAGCTTCGTTTTTGGTTGATCTTGGGTGATTTCGAGTTGTTTGGGTGATTTTGACCCTAGATTCGTGTTCAAGGTTTTGTTTGGAGTCAATGTGGGTGTTTATAATTGATTTTGGTCGGTTAAATCGTGTTACACGATTTTTGGGTTCATCTGGTTGTGTCTTACTCGATTAAGGCTTGTCTTACACGAGTAAGAGGAGCTGCATCTCACTCGAGTGACTGAAGTGGCTTACTCGAGTGAGAGGTGGTATGTCTTACTCGAGTAACAATGTCTAGCTTACTCGAGTGAGATGATGGGTGTTTTACTCGAGTGAGATGATGGGTGTCTTACTCGAGTAAGCAAGGGTGTTACTCGAGTAAGATGAGATCTTTTGGGACTCGTTTTGTAATTTTTTATTTTGTCGATTTTCGAGAGTTCGGAGACTCGTTTGAGGATTTTGACTACTTGAAAAAGTTAATTTGCTATCCTAGTATAGTCGATGGATTATTTTGTAATTTATTAAATTCCGGGGGCTAAAATATAATTTTACACTGGTCGATGACCAAACTGTAATTTTACATAGATTCAGTATTTTGGATCCATAATGATAGAGTATCATTCGATATGAATCATTTGAGATCTTTAAAGAGTCTGCATCTGCATCTGTACTTCATGCATCTGGTATTCCAACAGTACCGCATTTGAGTTTGCTTCTGATATATCTATCGATATATGTTTGTTCTGTTCAGCTTCCTATTAGTGCTCGAAAAACCAGCCACCGTATATGTTTTATGTTATGTATAATACATATTCTGAAATTTGACTAATCTAAGGATTGACTAATGTAAACTGATTATATGTATTAATCAGTACTCTGCTTTGAAATTAATATATATGTACTATATATCTCTCAGCTGATTTTGATGCTTTTACGCATACTATGTTTTGATACTCTATATTAGTATGCTTTTGTTTTCTGATATGGGACACCTACTGCTACGGGGTAAAACGTGACTTTTGGTATATCAAAGCTTTGTTAAAACCCTACTATCAGGGTTGCCGATAGCCATGTGTCTTGATCCGACACATGATTTGATATGAAATGTGGCGGAGCCCACATACTTTGTTATTAGCGCCACGTACACGCCTTCTGCTTTGGTCCCATATTTTTGTATATGTATTTTGACTCTGAAAATGAAAAATGTTTTATACTCCTCCATGTTTATGATTGTTTTGTATGGGAACCCCTTTTGCAAAAGGATTTTTCTGAAAAGCTATTACATATGTATATCGTATATATATATGTATGTTAAACTATATCTACATGTGTAGTTTTGAACTGTTTTCAAAACAGTCTTTGTGAGACACATATGAGGCGATTTGGAGTATTGTTCCTCACTGGGCTCTGACCCCCTTTGTTTCTCTGTTTACGTGATTCCTATTGAGCATGTTCACAGATTTTGTCTTTCGACAACTGTCAGCATCCAGATTCTAGTGAGACATCTTTTGGTAAGTGATACATTTTGTCCAGGCTCGTCTTTTGTTTTATAGAGTTCTGCATCGGGATGTGGTTGGGTTACCCGGTTGTCACTTTGGCTTTTGTTTTATGGCTTCTGTTGTCTTCCTCATTATTACTTTTGTATACTTATCTATATATATTTGATTTGCTATGTTTTCGATTATTAAATGTTCTAACAAATGTTTTATAATCTGATCGTTTGGGTAATATGTTATGATCTCTGAGGCTTGTGCGAGATGGGTCGGGCTCCCACGAATTGCTCACCTCGTATGCCGGTCACAGGCTCGCAATGGGTCGTGATAATATTATTATCGTTCTATTAAACTTTGTGTAATCAAGCTTCGATTGTAAAGTTTATGGGTAGAATATGTTTGCTTGTTTGTTGCCTTTGAAAAACAAGTGGGTGTTGGTTTTCTTGTTAAACCAATTAAAAACAAGAGATTGTAAAAATTGTTTTGTGAGCCTGAAAAACAAGAGGTTGTAACGGGTTGCCTCCACCCGAAAGTGATGAAGAGTTAGTGGATTGAAATTTTTTAGTTGAGGCTAGAGGAGTGGATATATATCAAGGAATACCAAACTACTATAAATCTTGGATTTGTTCTCTCTATCCCTTACTTATTTTCATTTCAGTTTTTGAGGTTGTGTGTTGGATTGAGCTACTGATTTTTGTTTTCAAAATATTGCAAAAAATTTCAAAAAGTTTTTATACTTAGCAAGAAATCCAATTCACTCCCTCTTAGATAGCCATATTGGGATTACATATATTTTATTTCTCTAATAAGTTGTTTCATCATAAGTAATAAATATTTTATCTATTTTAATACTATCTATAAAGAAGACTTCTCAATTTAATATAAGATTTTTTTATAATTATATGATATTTATATTCAAATAATTTTATATTTTTGTAATTTGATACAACTTTTATTATAATTTTAAATATTTGTAAGCAAATAAAAATAGATTTATAATATTCTGAGATAACGTTCGAAGGTAAAACTAATTATTGGGTAAGCATTCAAACAAACTTCAATAAGAAATTCAGACAAATTTGGTAGATGAAACAAACATTTTTTAAAAAAAAAAAGTGTAATATACTCCAAATTTTATTTTTGTTATAATTTGTTTGAATAAGTTGTATGGGAAAGCAAATCATTACTATACAGAAAAAAAAAGAAGCAATTTCAAGTAAAGAAACCAAAAGCCCCCTCTGTATACAGAAATATAAAGCGGAAAGCAACGAATTTGTGAAGAGAGAAACAAAATAAACAAACAGAGAATCACAGCTGTGTATTACTATTAACTTTTTTTCTTTCAATGCTCATTTTTAAACCCCCTCTGTCTCACTCCACTGCACCAATAGCCCCCAAAACAAAAAATCATTACTATTAGGCCCTCGCCAACCATGATCACCTCTTCAATCACATCCTTGTGGAACACAACCAATTCCATTCACGCTCACCGGAGACTCCTAGGCCACACCACCTTCTTCTGGGAACACAAAACCCAAATTCTCTTCTCGGGTTGGCCCGGCTCGAGCTCGGGTATGTATGCTTTAGCATTGATCTTTGTGTTCTTCTTGGCTCTTCTGGTCGAGTTCTTTGGGTTCTTGAGTGAAGTCAACCCCAGTCCGAACAAGGTTGCTGTTGGGTTCTTTAGGACAGGAATGTATACAGTTCATTTGGGGATGTATTACATGGTGAGGGCCAATTATAAAAAAAATATCTCCTAAATTACATAATTATAAAGATATACGTTTTGAAAAAGCTCTACAAATTCATGCCGCCTCGTGAGGTCCCTATGATTTTACACGCTTAACCAAGTCCTTAAGTATAATTTTGTATGCACACACTAGCAAAACGAAGAAGCTGTTGTTGTAGGATTTTCTATTCAAGCAACTAAAAACAAAGGGCTAATTATATAATTTTATCCACAAAAAATAAAAATTAGAACATTACACCTTTGAAATTTCATTTTCGAACGGACAACATTTCAAATCTTATACGCCATAGCTCAAATTTTGTACCTCAATCACTTATAAAAATAAGAACGGCATGTTTCTTTTTCTTTTAAAGTGACAAATATCACAAGTAAAGACTCAACAGTTTAAAAAAAACATTTTAGTCCTTGGATGGTGAAAATTTAACTACTATTCCTTCAATCATCGTTGTCAACATAAATAAACAAGTTTTTAATCCAAAATATGCTTATTTATTAATACTCACACTATTTTTGCCTTCATCTTTGTTTTTTTCCCCCTACGTTGTTTCATTTAAATTTTATTTTGATATATTTATTTTATGAATTTTAATAATCAAATGTGCTAATTAAATATATATTATATTTTGGTACATTAATGATGTATGCTAAATTTACATAGTCATTCAAGCATAAATCAATAGCATTTTGATGCTAAGTGTACTCAATTATCCATGGATTTATACTTTTTTTGTATTTTGTGTAGGATGATGAGGAGTGCATGAAAATGGACTGAAAATGATTAAAAATGTATGAGAAAGATGTTCTTAAAGTTGCAAGATCAATGGAAGAAAGCACGAGAAAAATCAGCTCAAATGGAGAAATTTTCGTCGCCACACCCTAGGTCATGGTCACGGCCATGGCCATGGCCTCCTATTGCCCACAAAATGACACATTTGAAGGAAGATAGAAGTGGACCACGGTCATGGATTTGGTGTCCATGACTGCGGCCAATAGGTGCACAAACCTTGGCCAAAAGGGACACGGTCGTTGAACAACTCAGCAAAATAGTAGCCGGCCACGCTCATCTGAAGGAATACATTTGGGCAGTAGCGAGCCATGGTCATGGCCATGACCGTGGACCCCTATAGAGTCAAACCAAAAGTGACGAAGAGAGAGAAATCAAGTGGGGACCAAAGCACATGCAAGAGACATTTTTGAGAGACTTTTGCTAAGGTTTGTGGGGGGCCTTAAGGACTGTAAATAGGCCTCATACACACCATTTTGGGCATTCTTGGGTGGCAAACACATCAAGGAAAGAGAGAATTTTTTCTCTCACATCAATTTTGAAGAAGGATTCTAGAATTGAAGAGGAGAGAGAAAGAAGAGGATTGAAGGGGCTTCCATCTTCCATTGAGAGAAGCTTATTTCTTCCTTTCTATTTCCTTTTTCTTTGTTTAGAAATTATGTTTAGGCACTACATTTCTTGTTTTAAGCTTTATTTTATAAACATGTTGATTAAACCCTTGTTAGGGTATTAGAATGTAAACCTTAGATTGATGTTGCTTTAATGGATGATTTATGTTATGGGTTTTGTGTTTTCAATGTTATATATATTGTTTTGATGCTTTAATTGATAAATATATTGATGGTGGTGATTTTATGATTTGTTGATTATTGAATGATGTTGTGCTTAGCTACCACAATGTTGTTTTTGACAAGCTTAAGTGATGAATTGGAAAATGAAGTTTAGGTGAGGTCTAAAAGTATAGAACTTGTATGGTTTAGGATAGAGATATATTTATGCCTATAAGGTGTTCAATGAAATTCCTCTATAATCCTAATGAGCCTAATTTGACTAGGTGAGGCCGAAAGAACCCACCTAGGGAGTGTAGACACTACTTGAGTGACCTTGAAAAAGACCTTGGGTGATATTTATGGAGAGAACACTCACACACATTTGCTAAAATCCAAGTTAATTCATTATTGCAACTAAATCCTTGGTTTTATCTCGAAAGCCCAACGTTTTCCAATTATTGAGTATTTGTATTTTATTTTATTGCTTGTTTTTAATTCCTAAACCCCCAAAACAACTTGATGATTTTATTTGCTTTTCTCTTTTTAATTGACCACAACTAGACATGTTCCCTTGGGTTCGATATCCTTGGAATACTTCCAAGTAAAACTAAATCGATTCTAGTATGCTTGCAAGAAGCTGATCAATTAATTAAAAAATTCAAAAATAATCAGATGTGCTAATTTTGACATATATTATAATGTTATTGATTTCTCCGCATTATATATCCAATAAATGAAAAATCCATTTATTTCCTCAAAAAAATTCCCCGATGTATTTTTATGTAACTCAAGAAAATATTCACCAATATATCTTTTTGTAACTGCTTACAAACTATAAATATATATAATATGTAAATTTAAAAAAATAAAAAAATAAACCCATATTCAAACTAAAATAAACTTTAAAAAAATATATTGTAGAAAATATATTTATTGAACTTAAGAAAAATAATCGAGCAGCAATATAGTTTAATGAGAAAGTGATATAAAAAACTTTTTTACAAATTAATATATATATATATATATATATAATAAAAGTAACATAAACTTGAAAAAAAAAAGATTATAGAAAATATGGCTTTTTCTTAGCAAAATAGAAAACAAATTAAACAAAAAATTAACCAGAGAACAATCAGAAATCAACCGAAAAACAACCACTAACCAACTAAAACAAATTAAGCAAAAAAATCAACCAGAAAACAACCATAAATCAACCAAAAAATAACCACTAACCAACCAAAGCAAATTAAACAGAAAATCAATCAGAAATCGACCAAAAAATGACTATTAACCAACTAAAGTAAATTAAGCAAAATCAACCAGAAAATAACTATAAATCAACCAAAAAATAACCACTAACAATCCAAAGTAAATTAAACATTAAATCAACCAGAAATCCATCGAAACAAAAACCATTAACCAACTAAAACTAATTAAGCAAAAAATCAACCAGAAAACAACTATAACCAACAAAAAAATAACCACTAATCATCCAAAGTAAATCAAATAGAAAATCAACCAAAAATCTACTGAAAAACAACCACTAACTAACTAAAGCTAATTAAGCAAAAAATCAACAAGAAAACAACCATAAAATAATCGAAAAAAATCACTAACCAACTTAAGCAAATGAAGCAAAAAAATAAACCAGAAATCAACCGAAATTAACCAATAACAAATTAAAGCAAAACATCAACCAGAAAACAACTAGAAATGAACCGAAAAACAACTACTAACCAACTAAACCAAATTAAGCAAAACATCAAGCAGAAAACAACTATAGATAAACTGTAAAACATCCACTAACCATGCATGAAATAAATAAGTGTTGGAGAATTTTCCGGGGATGCCTTGGTTGAGTTTGGAGAGCGGAAGCAAGTTGGAGTGAAGAGAAAAAACAACACGGCAATTTATAGTGGTTCGGTCAACCATGCCTACATCTACTACCTAAGTCTCACTTAGGCTTTTCACTATAACGATGATTGATTATGGCTCAAGCCAACAAAGCCTTATACCAAGGTTGATTGCGGCTCATACCTCTAAAGACAACAAGGTTGATTGCGGCTCACCCCTCTAAGGCCAACAAGGTTGATTACGGCTTACCCCTCTAAAGCCTACAATGTTGATTACGGCTCATTCCTCTAAAGCCTACAAGGTTGATTACGACTCAAACCTCTAAGGCCATTACAATGTTGTTTTCTCTAGGCTCACAACAAACCTCTCTCACTCTCAAAGTGTTTTCAAATGGTTTACAAATACAATGAAAGATTTATGCTAGAGTTGAGTATTTGATATTAATGCTCTTGATCTTGATCTCTAACTTGATTTGGTATTTTGGAGTGAGAGGAATGATGAAAATGATTTGGACTTGAATCCATATGATCATCCACGTTTTTCTGCCCTTCCTTGATGTATTTATAGCCTCTCCAAGTGATATGACCGTTGGTGGAGATAAAATAACCGTTGGAGTACATTTCTGCCCGTTGCAGCTATCTGTGTCACTCTCACGTACGTCACTTTATCCTCACGTATGTTAGCTGAGAATCTTTGCAGCTCACGTACACGACAATACATTTAACGTACGTTGATCATCTTTGAGCAAGCTTTGCGTGCGTGAAACTACATCTTACTACGTTAATGACAACACACGTACATGAACTTATTCTTACGTACGTGAAACGTGCTTCAGAGGGTTCTAGTGGCTTCTATTTGTCTTCAGACCCTCTCTCACGTACATGACACATTTCTAACTTACGTGAAACACTTACAGTAGCTTGTTTCGCAACTCCGAGCTTTCCAACTTGTTTCTCTTCAAATCAAACGTTTTGCTTATCATCAAAACATAAAAAAAAGAACTTAATGTTAATCACCCTTGATCCAACAATAAGTCATGCATGAAAGTGATCCTCTGAACATCATTTTCTATTTGTTGAAAAAAGAAAGAAAAATAATTTCATTTTTTTAATAAGTAAAAAAAACATAAGTACTGAAAAATGTCCTCAAATCACCACATTTCTGATACTAATATTAGTGGTCTGCTAGACTAATGAAAGCATCTTGCTAGCGAAGGTTAAAATCAATTATTAGCCACCCGTCGTATTAAATATTAACGTTATAGTAATGAATATGAGCTTCACGCATAATTTTAAGAATCAACCATTTTCAGCATTTTTAGCGTACGCTGAAAATATTTTTTGTCAAATAATATTAACCGCGTAATTTCCTCTTACATGGTAATGCTTGCTGTGATGTCCTTTAATGGCGGTGTGTTTCTTGTTGCTGTTGCGGGTCGTGCTGTTGGGTTTGTGTTTTTCGGTTCATGCGGATTTTTCAAGAGAAAAAATGGGTCGGCACTGGGAAAGGGTAAATGGGTTTTGGTTTTTGGATTCGGTTTTGTTTGTGTTTGTTTTTGTTAAATTTTTGATTTGATTTTACGTAAGGGAATAAGAAAATAATGACATTTTTTAATTTGCACTATTTCAACGAATTAAATTACAAATTATTACGTGAGTTTTTGCCCTTAATAATTTAGTGATTCGTAGTTTAGAATAATAATGTAACTAATCTGGTACACAATGGCGGAGCCAAACTAAGCAGGGACTAATTATATATGCATATAAAAAAAATTGTTCATCGATAATCCATCTTTAAGCCAAACCATCGAAAATCTCAAAACCAGACCTTCTCAATAAAGCAAGCTAACCTTCATCTTTTATTTCAATTGAAACGGAAAAAATGTTAAATTAAGTCAACGTAATTCTATAAATTTTCTTCAGTTAAGCATGTGTGTCACAAAATTATTTATTGTAATACATCATGTGTACGTTCAACACAAATTGCATTTCGTGCCGTCCGACTCAACTCTCGCAATATATATAATCAAATAAGTAATGAATAACAAATTCCAATCATAAGCTCTAGATTTTGAACTTTAACTATCAACTTGAGAGGTCATACTATAGAAATTATAAGTTTTAAATTAATCCGATCAATAATTCAAAAGATAATAAACACCTTTAAGTGTTAAGAGATTAACACAGAAAATTTGAGTTAAAGTACCAGACTTTCTCAACTTAACTCATCTTATCTTATTTATTTAACACGAGCAAAAATTAGTCGGACAAATATAAATTACTAAATTAAACATGGATTAATAAAGACACCATGCTATTAAGAAAAAAAACATTATTACTCTTCAATAATTAGTAAATTTTAATTAAGAATTATTTAATCAATAATTGAAAGTTTCAAGTGATTTTCGTAGAACAAACGTAAAGGAAATGGTGCGTAAGATTACCATGTTGTATGCAAGGAAACAGAGCCGTACGCTAACAATAATGATATTTTCATAATAATAGAGAGAGTATATATGGACGATGAAATGTTCAAACTATATATATCTGTCAACATTAACATCATT
>CAODLS012203360.1:0-10717 GCA_948243855.1 Flueggea neowawraea
CACAAAAAAATCGTTAAGCATGTGATAAGCAAAGACTTGTCACTAACACAAACGGAAAATCATCGTGATTTATTAAAAGAACACGAAAAACCCGTTAAGACGTGTGAGAAACAAAGATTTTTCATAAAAGCACACAAAAACTCATCGTGATTTATCACAAGAACACGAAAAAGCCGTTAAGCATGTGATAAGCAAAGACTTGTCACAAACGCACGAGGAAAATCATCGCGATTTATTAAAAGAACAAGTAAAAACCGTTAAGACATGTGACAAACAAAGATTTGTCATGAACACACGTAGAAAATCATCGTGATTTATCACAAGAACACAAAAAAACCGTTAAGATGCGTGACAAACAAATATTTGTCATGAACGCAAATGGAAAATCACTATGATTTATTAAAAGAACACAAAAAAAAAAAGTTAAGACGTGTGACAAACAAAGATTTGTCATGAATGCACGCAGAAAATCATCGTGATTTATTAAAAGAACACAAAAAAACCATTAAGACGTATGGCAAACAAAGATTTGTCATGAATGCACACAAAAAATAATCATGAATCAACCAAGTCGAACAACGCAACGTTGCCATACATGAAGCTCGGAGAAGAAAGAGAATGCATGCACTAGCATGGTGAAAAATAAAATCATTATTACTATTACAATCAAAAAATCACTTAACTCGAAAAAAAAAATTCGATTAAGTGATTGAGGAGCAATGGTGACAAGTCTGAACCAAAATATCAACAACAACACCATGAAAAGGAACTGAATTGCAAGTCCAAAAAATTCAAAATGACTAGCCAACGACTAAATTCTTGTAAAGAATTCCTCCAAAGCTGGGACTGCATCATCCAAAGGAACTGAAGGAACTCTCTGGGTAGAATCCCTCCATACCTTATGTAGAGTTGAAATATGATCATCCAAGGTAGGCTTCGTAGTAAGCAATATAGATCCTGAGCTAAGCAAGATAGTCTCTGAGCAAGGCAATCTAACATCTGAGTTAGGCAAAATAGATCTCGGGCTAGGCAAGCAATGATCTCTAAAGAATGTCTAGAGACCTCAGAAAAAAAAAAGGGTAAAGAAGAATGAGCAAAAAAAATTATCTTTAAAAAAAAAAGAGGGAGAAAGAAAATTTGACGTCTTCTGTTAAGACTACAAATATTAGGTTGTGTTGCATCTAATCAAAAGAGGTGGTTGGATCAGGTGATTTGTTTGCTGATATGTCTTGCCACAGGTTCGAGGTTCGAACCTTCACTCCACCCATGTTGGAATTACGTTTCCCTTCTCAGACCAACCAAATGACCAATTGTTGCCTCAAGTGCTATGTTCCAGAAACGACATGTCGTTTGGAGTGATCAGACGGTCGGTCGTCTAATTGATTGACTCAGCAGAAAAATGCATCTAAGATTGAGGATCAAAGGATTCGAACCATCACCGTCAGTAATGGAGTGGCACCTCACTACCACTGAGCCAACCGAACTACTTGATTGGAGACAATACAGCTTACTTTAGATAATGACTTAATCCACAAAAAATGCAGACGCTAGCACTTGAACATAGGTTTGCAACAAGGGAATGATGCTCCAAACCATCTGATCTAGCTTGGGACTTTGATGTAATTCCGAACAAAACTGAACTTAACCCATAATCAAGGCTAAAAACAGCACCATTCTCAAATTCTTTAGTACTAGGTCTACGACGGGCATCAACACAAAAAGAAGAACCAGTTTTTTTCTGGATGCTACGCTAGTAAATTCCGAATGGTATTTTATTAAACCATGATTTTTTGGGTCGTAAGGCTTAACAAAATATCATTCTCGATTATTCTTTTGTTCATCTCCAACATCTACCTCAATGAAGTTGCAACGGGCATTGACCAACTCTTCTAACTGAGATTCTTTTTGAAATTCTGAATGAGTTTTATGTATCCTTTATTTTGGTTGGCTTTAAGGATACGTAGAACATCATTCTCAATTCTTTAATTCAGGGGAACTAACCACCAACATCCAACCACCGTCTCTATTAACTTGCAAATGAGTAACAAAAGAAAAAAAAAAGAAGAAAAGTGCAGAAATAAAAGGCATGAAATGATGAAAAGGGAAGAAGTGGTTTCAGCAAAATGAGGGTTTATATAGTGGTCTTTACTTTGATTATGAAGAGCAGTTGATCAAAATAAATCAAGGAGAATGTAAGAAAATTAAATCCATGAACGAAAAAGGATAGAAGTTAGAATAAAAAGAAAAGAAAGAAGAATAAGGAAGTAAAGAAATTATGGAGGCAGTGGAAGATTAGGGTTGTCGAGTTGTGTACACTACATGCAGCAAACATTTGCTTGAGTGCCTAAATTCTTTTTAAATTGTGTAATGAGTCCTTACGCAAAATGTTTACCAGCTAAAGGCCCCAATCAGCCTTTAAAGTTTTAGAGAATCTTTGAACAGTCCCTAAAGTCAGGAATATGCCATGAATGGTCCCAACTACCACAATCCATCAATGACAAGAAGAAACTTGATCACTAAAGTGGAACTCAACCATAAAACTATTTTACTCCTATATCCGGGACACCCAAAAATAAGAGTGGGGAGCAATTGGTGTCATATGGACTTGAGCTCATTAAGTCCAACTCAATAAATAAATTCAGAACCCCACAAATGAGGCCTTATTTTAAGAATATTTGCAGAAATTACATTAATGTCATTGCTATTTCTCTATAAATAGGAATCTCCATCACATTTAAAAGGGTGCATTCTCTATACTCAAACTTCACACCTGAAATTCTGTTGAATTAAATACTGACTTGAGCGTCGGAGAGTCCTTCGAGGACTAACCAGACTCACTTTTATTTTTTTTCTTGCAGGATTTAAGATGACTTCACATGTTCATGATCAATCGTTCATTATGTTCATCTATTTTGGTCTCGTTTCGAATTTGAGGCAACAACAGAAGTCATAGGAGTCGACCCACGATGTTTGGAAGTCGACCGGTGCATGAATAAATCAATTGAAGATGATCCAGGATGTTGGTAGTCAACTAATGGACAAATAGAATCATCAACAATGCTTGGTAGTGGACTAATAAAGGCATGAGTTGACTAATAAAGCAAAAACACTCAGTAGTCGACTAATGAAGATTAATAGTCGACTAATGAAGTTTATGATTGCTCAAATCTGACTCGGAATTATATTCTCGTGATTTACAAGTCAAGTCTTTCAAAAACAACTGTCATTTAATGGATATGTGACTTTGGTAGTCGATCGGTGAAGATCGATAGTCAATTAACCATACAGACAAAAGTAAGGCTTAGCCCGGTAGTCGACTAATAGAAGCTGACAGCTTCAAATTTGATGCATGATTGATTACCAACGGGTCCCGATACTACTCCAATGGTTTAATCAACTTCAAGAAGGTTTCAAACACTATAATTAGAGGCTTAAAGGGCAAAAGAACACAACCAACTCCTTGCTATATCAATTATTCATTTGGTACTTAAAATTAGCCTAGTTTGTGGGTAGTTTGTTTCATTCTCATATACCAAAATTCCACCACTTTTTTTCCATTTGTAAACATTTTGAAACAATGAAAGGTTTGTTGTTAGCCTTTGAAAATAATATTGTAAGGGCTTTAGAGGTGTGAGTCTAGAGAGAAATCAACCTTGGTCAGGCCTTAGAGTTGTGAACTGAGAATTAACCTTGTTGTGTTGGCATTGTTGGATTGAGTCAGAATCAATCATCGATATAGTAGATTTGGAAATCCTAAGTGAGGAGTTTAGGTAGTGGATGTAGGCACATTTGGCCAAACCCTCTAAATCGCTTGTATTTTCTTCTCTACTACCTCAACTTAATCAAGGCGACCAAAAATTTTTAATATACTCCATCAACTGTGATTTCAAATATGTCATGCCTTCTGTACTATAAAATTCTCCTCACTAAAAGACTATTGATGCAAATCCTGCACAATACTGTAAGTGCATGAGCCATACAAGTAATAGAGTGGTGAGTGAGTGTTGTATCATGCGAGGAATTAGCTATCTACTTTATACTAGCCTAAATTCTACTATGTATCCAGCCAAAATTAAGTGAATTAAGCGACAATTGAATGTAAGTGCAAGTAAATTCAATTAAACCAAGCATAAGTAATGGAAATAAGCACAAAAAAGATAGCCTAAGTGACAATCTATCAAATACGTAAATTGTATACCCATTTAAGTTTTGCCTAATGATCATATGCAATACAAGGTTACCCTTTGACACTAATTGATCTAGGCAGAGATCGGTAATCAATTGAATGCACTTTCTTAACTACATCCAATCTACTGCGCCAAGTCTAATAATTTATCTCTAGCATGATTGAGAAGAGATGTAGTGCATTATGATTTTTCAATCTCTCTGCTTAAACCAAATTAGTTTAACTCCCTCACAAGACATGATTCTATCTCTAGTAACCATTAAATTGTGACATTCAATCTTAAGGCTTCTAAGCTTACGCTCTCTCAAGCAATTAACTTAATCCAACAACCTATTCCTAGGTTGATCAATTCTATGAAATCACTAAGCACAAGATTGAATGAAAATCAACAAGAAACAAAGATTGGAAACTAAAGCATAGTGTAATATATCACATATTTATATTGGGTTGCTTAATTGGGGAAAACACAAACTAAAACAACATAAATAAAAAGAAAATTAACATTATAATATAAAATATATTCATTACAAACATAAATATTATGAGAGTATAAAGAAAAGTGGAGAAATCGACCAACTAAGAAAAATGATGACAATGGAGGCAAGGCTTCCTCTAGATTTTCTTCTCTTCCTAGCTCAAACCTTCATCCTTCCAAAGCATCCTCAAAATTAAAGAGAAAGGGTGTATCTAAAGGTCAAAAGCTTGAGGCACAAAACTCTCAGAATTGTATCCCAAAAATGCCCCCAATTACCATATGACATCAAAAGACCACTTACTTCATACTTAAACATGCCATTCTCTCTCTTCTCTTTATTCAGGTTTGGGTCATGGGCTTGCCACCATGATTGTGGCATTGGGACAAATTGTGGCCACAGTCATGGTAATTGATGGCTATGATCATGCTGTTGCTTCCTTCATTCCATAATCTTTGCTTCCATCATGGCCATGGTATTGATGGCCATGACTATGGTGATCTTCTACTTGGGGCCACGACCATGGTGATGATGATCATGACTGTGGAACTTGAGTGTGGTGTCCAAATAGTGTGGTGCATCAATGGTCAAACATGGTCAATCTTTGTTCCCTTCTTCAATTCTTCTCTCGTTTCTCTTCTTCTAAGTTTCCTTTCATGAGGTTTTGTTCCCTTTAGTCCTCATCCATGCCTTTTTCTTATCCTACACTTTTCAACATAAAATGTATAAGAATTATACAATTAAGCACAATTAAGGATAAAATTTAAGGAAATTACTCAATAGATCATTGTAAAAATAAGACACATCATCTATAAACAAATAGAACCAAAAACCTACATCTAACCCAAAACACATTCTCAGTAGATAGATGCTATGCGGAAGGAGATAATGGCTCTTGGTCAAAATTTGCACATGGAGCCTTATGCCACATCCTCGTGATGCCAACTATTTAACCAAGTTTGATTCACATGTCAAATCCCTCTAAGTTTTGATGATTTACAAAACATAGAAGAATTTTAAGTTACGATGGTAATACCATAGTTACACGTAATTCACTAACAGATGTTAAGTTGTGTGCGTAACCATGGCTAGGCACACAAATCCCTAACTCCATAAATTGAAGATCAAAGTTCAAAAGAAAACTATGCACTTAAAGAGGAGTTACACAAGAAAATAATTTTTCACGTGCATAACAACCTATGAAGATCTAGACAGAAGCAACCATGTCAAGGGGAAGATAGACAATTGCACAAGTATCTAGATTTGATGCATGTAACTACAAAATTGCGCACCTAAGTTCATCTAACGGACGCAATTGGTGAATAATGGAAGAAGGGTATACTTTTTGGAAAGATTAAAGCTAAATGAAGAAAACATATTATGCACATAACATATTGGCTTACTCACACAAGTTGTTTCAACTCAAGCAAGTGAATCAGATTAAGCTCGGAAGTAGAGGAAGTATTGAAGGTGCAAAGCTTTATTGTCTTTCAAGCAAAAGTGAAGGAAGACAATTGGGAACGCAAATGTGAAAACTTGTATACACAAGTGCTAGCTCACAAAAGTAAATAGGGATTGACAGCTTATCATCAAATGAGATCACAAGAATATTCAAATTTTAAACACTATGTTCATGTCAGAGAATGTGCATACATTCATTGAGTATAAAAATTTTGTGCACACAAATGAGTTATTGCGCATGCAATTTGTAGAGAAAAGTTGAGGTGATCCTTCTAAAAACATAACACTTTTAGGAGGAAAGTATGTTAAGCACGTAACTAAATAAGATGTGCATGCTACTCTTTAATGATACAAGAAGATGCGCACGTAATGAATGTTGTGCATGTAAAAAGGCTAAAGATCTGAAGAAGTTACGCACACAACTTCTGTTGATGTCATGTACTTTCAAAGCAAACTATTTGTGTCACAACAGCTCTAATTTCAAAAACAACAGTCGTTTAAAGGTGAGACACTATAAATAGACCTTCCAAGTAGAAGAAAAGGTGAGAGAAAGCTTTCGGTATCATTTGGCAATCAATTTCTACTGTTTGTAGCTCTTTTCTTCTATATTTCTTCTACGCCTACTCTTTTTACTTTGATTTGTAATCATTTTGGGGTTGGTGTGTTAGCCTCATCGTTCATTGGGTTAATCTTGTAACAAGCAACTCATTGCTTGAAAGTGTTTGTGAGGTTTTATTGTTTTGTTCCTTATAAAAACAAAATATTGTAATCTGGTTATGTGTTTTGTATAAATGGAGGTGCAGTTAGTTGGAGAAGTTCCAAACAAGAGATTGTGCTCGATTCTACTACAGAGTATAAGTATATAGCTGTGTTAGATGCAACAAAGGAAGATGTTTGGCTCAAGAAAGTTCATTGCTAGTTTGGATGTTTTCCCAAGCATCGTAAACCTAGTAGACTTGTATCGTGATAACAGTAGGACTGTTGCTCAAGCCAAAGAGCCCAGATCATAGAACCAAACACATACTTAGACGTTTTCACCTTATTCGAGAGATAGTCGAAAAGGGAGATTTCAAGATATGCAAAGTTGACACCAATGACAATGTAGTGAATCCTTTGAGAAAGGCTCTATCAGAACCGAAACATGAAAGACACATAAGGTCTTTAGGTATTAGGTTCATTCTTGATTGGGACTAGTGCAAGTGGGAGATTGTTAGATTTGTGCCCTAGTCCAGTCATTGATTTACATTGTCATTTATCATTTAATAAACAGACATTTCATTTCATATCTATGAAATATTAATGTTTTATGAAGATAAAACTTCCACAAATAGTTTATTCTTCCTTATGTCATCAAGTACGTGACTTGATAGTATAACCCAATAGTAAATTAAATACTTTTCTAAATGTCCCTAATCAAATGTTTTCATGGGAATGATAATGAATTAAGGTTAGTATGTTACTAAGTGGATAATCACGTTTTACTAATTATGGATATGAGATATCACTTAGAACATAGATACATGTTAGAGAACATGTATTGGACTGGTCCGCTATGAAAGTACTTTATGGATTGATGTCACAAGTATCTTTTATGCAGTGGTGATATTTGAGTCCTCTGACTGAAAGTCACTATTGACTACTGTATAAGGAATCACATGTTTTGACTTAGTCAAACGTTATCTGTAATAGGGTAACAATAAATGATATGATTGGATATGTCATGAATCTTGTAGAGGAGTGATAGTGAGAGTGACGAATTTGTTCCTCTTAAGTAGAGTGATGTCTCTAGGCCACTTGATGAGTAGGGTTGATGGAATGTATGCATACTCAAATGAATTGATAAGGGGTTATCAATGTCATTTATTATATCAATCTACTTGGGATCAAGAAACACGTTAAACAATGTAAGGTTGACATGTAAGCATGCCTTATGCTTAAATGAGATATCGTGATACAAAAGGAATAAATATCAAACTGTAAAATGTTAACTCGAAACTTCAGCGCCATTTGATTTTGGGTTGCTATAATGTATTACTAGATACCACTTATGGACTTTGGCCTTTGGGTTGAGACAAGGCTCATTGTCAATTTAGAATGGGTTTATTGGGTCACACACTTAAAATGAATTGAATTGGTTTACAAATATTCCCTTTTATTGTATTTGAATTATTGAGATAATTAATTTAATTAATTATTAATAATTCAGGGTTTATGTTTTATATCTTAAATATGATACAAGATATAATTCATTAATGTAATGAGCTTTTATTATAAATTGCATCTTATTAAGTTAAATATCTTGTGGACATATTATTATTTATTACATAATAAATTCGACATATATATTTTAATAAAGGAGTGATTTATTTAATGGTAATGTATCATGTATTTAAAAGCCTAGTAACATTAATAAATGCCTTAAAAATTCGGTACACATATGTCCTTATATATAGGAATTTTATTCTTGTATGACAAGTAAATAAAATTTTGCACATTCCTACTTTTTAGAAGCATTTATTCTTATGTGATAAGGAGAAGAAAACTTAGTGTAAATAGACTAGGAAAATTGGGCCATATCCTATTCTTGTGGGACAAGGATTACAAATCCTAGTAGGCATAGAATAGAGTCTTCATGCTCTTATAAATAGCTGGCCAAATTTCTCCATTTTTGACTATATAGCCAAATTTGTGAGTGTCACAATTAAAGGAGAGAAAATTATTTGTGAGAAAATAGAATAAAGATTCTTGGTGCTAGTACATAAAGCCAATTCTCCAAAGTTTGTTCGTGTGGATACCTTTAGACACTTTCATGCAAAGGCAACGTGCTCCAAAGTTCGTTCGTGTGGATACCTTTAGGCACGTTCACGCAAAGGCAATGTGAGCCATAGGGGATTCAGCCTTGACTATCAAAACTCCATTCATTCGGTCGTTGAGCTTGGATTTAAGGTAAATTCAATAACCCTACTCATGTATGTTGATGTGCAAGGATCCTTGGTGAAATTCTAGGATAAAATTTTTTGTTATTTCTACTAGTTTATATCGTTATGAATGTCATAAACTTACTCATAAATGTTAGAATTGTGCCCTACTCCAATCATTAATGTGCATTGTCATTCAATTATTTAATAAAGAGGCATTTCATTTCTATGAAATATAACATGTTTTATGAAGATAAAACTCCATGAATAGTCTATTTTTCCTTGTGCCATCAAGTTCGTGACTTGATAGTAAAACCATAAGGATAAAAGAAAAATATTCTAAATGTCCCTAATCGATCATTATCATAGGAATGATAATGAATTAAAGATTACTATGTTGCTAAGTAGATAATCATGTTTTACTGATTATGGATATGAGATATCAACTTAGAACATAGATGCATGTTGGGGAACATGTATTGCACTGGCCTGCTATCAAAGCACTTCATGGATCGTTGTCACAAAGTAGCTTTCATGCAGTGGTGATGTTTTAGTCCTCTGACTGAAACTCACTATCGACTCCTACATGAGGAATCGTATGTTTTGACTTAATCAAACGTTATCCGTAACAGGGTAATAATAAAGGCTATGATTAGATATGTCATGAATCATGTAGAGGAGTGAAAGTGAGAGTGATGGATTTGTTTCTCTTTTGGATAGTGATATTTCTTGGCCACTTGATGAGTAGGATTGATGGAATGTATGCATACTCGAATGAATTGATAAAGGAGTTTGTCAATATCGTTTGTTATATCAATCTACTCAAGATCAAGAAACACACTAAGCTATATAAGGTTGACATGCGACCATGCCTTATGCTTAGATGAGATATCGGGTGACAAAAGGATTATACATCAGACTGTGAAAGGTTAATTCGGATCACCGACAACCACTCAATTTTGGGTCGCCATAATGTATTACTAGATACCGCTTATGGACTTTGGGCCTAAACGTTGGGACGGGGCCCGTTGCCAAAATCAAGTGGGTCTATAGGGTCACACACAAAGAACGAATTCTCTTAGTGATGAACAAATTATTAACATGGTTAATTTGATTAATCAATAATAATTAGGGGTTTTATCATTTATGTGCTAAATAAGATTTAATACATAGTCCATTAATGTAATGGGTTTTTTTTTAATATGAATCACAAATTATTATGAGTATATTATTATGTGTGACATAATTAATTCGGCCCATATGTTTTAATAAGTGAGTGATTTATTATTCAATGATAGTGTATCATGAAATTAAAAGCCCAATAAAATTAAAAATACCCTAAAAAATTCGGAATATATCACACTCCTATTTTTTAGGAGTCTTTATTCTGTATGACAAGGATAGGAAATTTAGCACATTCCTATTTTTTAGGAATCACAATCCTTGTATGACAAGGAATGAAATTTGGCACACATATGCACATCTAATTAGGAGTTCTATTCTTGTATGACAAGGAAACCCTAATTAGAATGTAGTTTAATATGATTAGGAATGAATTTGGCTCTCTTCTTGTACTAAAGGAGAAAACCGAAACCTAGTATGACTAGGAATGAATTCGACTCTCTTTTTGCACAAAGGAGAAAATCGAATCCTAGTAGGGAAGGAGAAGGGGAATTTTG
>CAODLS012203552.1:0-11313 GCA_948243855.1 Flueggea neowawraea
CGAAGGAATGTTGAAATTGGGAGACAATATCTTTCGATTTTGTTTGTGATGTCTTAGTTTTTCCTTTGTTCTTTGCTTTTAGTGGTTAGAGGCATCGACTGTAGCACATTTCAACTCAAAAGGAAAAAATAAATAAAAAAAGGGAGAAAAAGACAATGCTAAGATATGAAGTAATGATCATGAGATGGGGAGTTGGTTATTGTTCCAGTGAATCTCTCCTCTTCTTTTGTGGGTCGCCCACAATCTTTAAACTCCCCAAAGCCTTGCCCTTTTGACCTGGTGAAACATTTTGATGTTAATTCTAAGCTGTTAACGATAAAACATTTCGAGACCCACTTCTCCTGCGGCCGCACCTATACTTGCATTTTAGCTCAACCAACCTATCACCTCATTGATCTGTAAGTGAACTATATGTGGGTGGTGACTGAAATTAAGCTTCATCTTTGACTTGTCTCAATGCTACTATAATGTGCAACCAGCTGAAAGATATTTATGATGTCTTAATTTTATACTAAATTGACTTTTACACCCCCTTATTTAAGAACCCAAAAAATAGTAAATATAATTTTGAGAAATGTGAGTTGATGTTAAATAGGGGTATAAATATTCAAAAAAATAATGCTCTTTTAGAAATATAAAATGACACTTAATTTGAAAAAAAAAACTTTCATTAAAACGACACTTATAATGAACCAGAGGGAGTATAAGAATTTATCAGCTTTAATGGCTGGTTAAAAAAAAATCAGGTTAAATGCATTAATCCATCATCCATCTTGATTGATTAGATTGTGTTTGGGTTATTTTGGAAGGTTGACTAGTTTTTTATGAATTAAAACAAGAAAGAATTCTTACAACTCCACTTTATATTTGGTGATTAATATACGTATTATTAGACTTTAAAAGGTAGTATATTAATTTATTAGAATAATAGATTAAAAAAATGGAGATTCATGTCTTTGGCAACTGAGTACTTTCAGCATTTCCAACTCAGACGGCTTCATTTACCAAGTTATTTATAGCACTTTCATTTTCTAAAAACTGAAGGTCCATTAAATCATTTGGCAGGCTTTTCATTAACCTCTGATAACCTTATACTATCTCTTTACCATCAAAGTAAAACATGATTAAAGTTAAGCATCTTCATTTAACTCGAAATTATTGAACCCAAATTTAATACTAACCATAAGGGATTTTTTCTTTCATTGGGCAAAAAAAAAAGGGAGGAACAAATAAAGGAGCTGAAACAAAGATTTAAGAAGTGGGCAAGAATCTTCGGATAATGATTTGATAGAAATGAGAGTTAAGGAATGGCATAGCTCTGAGTTTCCATCTATCAACTACTTAGCAGGAGATGCACATTCCAGGCGTGAATGGTATAATTGTGCTGACCAAAATTACTTCGTATACAAGTTTTTTGCTTTATTATTCTTTTTTGTTGATGATAAGCAGGAAGCAAGGTTACAACACAAGAAGAGCATCCAATGGGCTGAGTTGGGCGGGGCTATAAAGAGACTGGCACCAGGTGTCAACATCCCAGGAAATGCCAAATTTAATATTCATCTCCTGCAAGGTAAAGACACCTTCTGCATTAACTTGCATTTCCTATCAATGGCCTCTGCCTCGGTGTGTGTTGCACGGAGGGAAGAATTTTAATTAATTAGACCTCTTCACGTGGTCCATCTTTTAAGAACATCATTTTGATCTATCTTATGTTGGTACAAGAGTTGTGGGTCTAATATTTTGCCAAGACAAAAAAATAACGTAACTATGTCCCATAGTACAGTTGCAGAATAATTGAATTAGTAGTGCAAGAAAAAAAATATCAAGACATCAATGACACCAACAAAGCAACGGGTCGAAAATTAATGACCAAAAAAACACAAGAAGGAAAACAACACGGGAAAAGCCATGGAGGGACAGAGTTGCAGAGGAAAACTGGAACACGACAGGGGTGGTCCTGAGGTCGGGTATACTGGCCTTAGATGTAATGGCATTTAGAGTGAATAGGTATTTTTGTTATGGGAGTGGGGTCTTTTAAGTATGCAGTTGTAGCTAACATCAACCCTTCAAATAACTTTTAGGCCTCAAGTGTCCCTTTTTATGGGCGGAAATGAAAGAGACATTGGTTGATTTTGTAGGTATCCCCTGCCGATATTGAGGCCAACTCAGCCATTCAAAATTGGCGGCAATTAATCATCCTGCCACAGGATATGGCAATCTCTTCTGGGTCTTTTGTTTGAAAAATATTTATTTATTGCCAGCCTAGAATTTCCCAACCGTATCAAAATTCTCAGGGATTGGGATTTTTCTTGGACTTTAGGGACACGATAAGATGTGTCAATTATTCTCTGGTCGCGTCTCAAACGTTATGTATATGTGTGGTAGCTGATAAGTGATTCTGGAGATCCAGTGACCAAGTTAAAATGATTGGGCTGATCCTGACGAGTTCCTCTAAAAACCCCATCTTGCGTTTTGGAAAGCTTTCTGACTTCTGTTATCAGGTTAGCTCTGGCCCATTCAGTCCAATAAAATTGGAATGTCACGCCTTGCAAAAGACAACAGAGCATGCCGCTGCACATACCACCCAAATTCCTGGAGACTAAAGTAAGTTAGCCCAGACCAAGCCTTCAAAACGACACCGGCCACAAGTAAGAATTGCGGCTTTAAATGTCCAGCCCGGATATTATACATCCGCTGCACATACCACCCAAATTCCTGGAGACTAAAGTAAGTTAGCCCAGCCCAAGCCTTCAAAACGACACCGGCCACAAGTAAGAATTGCGGCTTTAAATGTCCAGCCCGGATATTATACATCAATGGAGCATCTTTTCACTTGGCTAATTATGTTTTATGCTTATTTGAGCATCTACCTTGCTGATTGAAAGGGAATCAAAGGTACCGCCATTTGCTTGGATTTGTTAATGGAATCAAATGTATATTTGATTTGCTGTAATGAGACATGGTTTAGTGCAATCTCTTTCGCACAGCACGGCAGGAAGCTAGTTGCGCACATTTCAGAGCTGAGAGAAGGCTGGAAAGGAAAAGAAAAAAAAAGGACGATGACGTCTATTTGGCACTAAAATGGGGAAGTAAGTGTTCCGAAGAAAAAAAAACAAATTGTCAATTAGTATTATTCAACCTGCTTTTGTTAGTGCTAAGTCACTTTTTCCTTTTCCTGTTAAGCCAAACTAGCTAAAACCAAATAGCAAAATTTGTTCAAAGTCACCAATTTACAAGTATTGTCGAAAGTTTATTTATATCCAACCTTGACATCCAAGTGTTCAACCGGAGTTTACTACTGCTTTCTGTTATATACATTTCCTATTCATTTTTTTTGTTGCAAGCATACTTGAGTTTTTTTCCTTAACTGTATTGCTGATGTGATTATTTGCCGCTTAATCAGTTTGGTAGTAATTACCGTTGATGAGTCATACTTTTCACATCATTTCAAAATTGAGACAAAAAATTATTTATAAACGCATTTATCTGTCAATAATCTGGGCTATTTTTTAAAATCCCAAACGGATAATACATAGATTAGATGTAGCTGATGTGACTCGCAATAATCCTAATTATTATATTGAAAATTTTGAGTTTGTAAATTTTAAAGATAAAATATGAGTGACTGAGTAATGATTAAATTTTAGCAGGAACAACATATATAAACAATATTTGTTTATTCATATACAAGAAACAATATTTATTTATTTGCTCCGATGGGAACTGTAAAAATGGAAAGTTTCAGACAAGCGGGGAAAGTGGAGATACTTTCATGCATGACATGAACACGTGATTGGAGTCTTCGGGACCGAACAACAGAAAGTACAAATAGACAGAGGGGGTGTCTCGTCTTGAAGATTCTGCAGGATTTCCTGCTGGATGCGACTGCCAGCACAATTGCATCTTTGTACTTTGGACTAAACCAAAAGTTGTTTACAAATGCGCTCCCCCTAATCCTCCATTTCTACTTATCACCTCATTTCCTGCCTACACCCATTTCTCTTAAGTGGGACTAAGAAGTAGTGAAATATTAATTGCTCAACTATACCAAATTTTCAATTCAGTTGTACTAATTAAATGATATATTAATATTGTAGTTGTCTGATAACAACAATAAAACTGAAAAATCTTCAAATTTTCATGTGAATCTGTAAAATAAACAAAATCAGAGGTCGAAAGTTAATTTTCCGATTATACTCCGATATTTAAGTCAGTGGACTATTTTAGCAAAATTTTAACTTTTTTTTAACAATGAAAACATACCATTTTGTGAAGTAGATAAATATTATTTACAAAATGAGAAAAGAGACTTAATGAGCTATGAAAGTATTTTCTTTTAAGTTTTGAATGTGACCATATCAAGTCTCAATTTCTCGGTATCTGTTCATTCTGTTTCAAATAACATTTGATAAATGTGTCTTTTTGAAGAGGTCTTTTAGAAAGTGGCCCCTAATTTTTTGGTTTGACTCATCACTCTCGGTTGTAGATTCTTTTTTAATAGGTTTAATGGGCTATTAATCCAAGCCACATCAAATATAAAAATTATATGATGGATCTAATGCACTAAACCCATATCCGATCAGAATCATTTTCAATGGTGTCTTTATACAGAACTCACTCCATTGATTAAACCATTAATTATCTTATCAATGTCTACTTTTTATTAATAAGATGGGAAGAAAACAAAAAAGTAGCTAGGAACCAAGGTGGCCTAATTTCATTCACATCCTCCAATTAAAAACAATTAGGGGAGGCGGCCAAGTTGAACTTGTATTGTGTCCACAAAACGAACTGTAGAGCAGATGTGTTATGTACCTGCCTCACTATGATGTAATTGGTTCCTTGGAACTTTCTTTCCCTCTTAGATTATTCCTAATTTACGATTTCTAAAGTCGTTTTATAAAATATTTGTTCAATTTTTTATTATTATTTTATTAAAGTTTTCAGTTTCTAATCTCTCAGCTTTTTTATTCGTAACTTAAGAGTTATTTTAAGAGTCTGGCAGAATGCCTACTCAGTTTTTCATTAAACACGATTTTATTTTAATCATCGTTGGAGTAAATCTGACCGTTGAAGCAAAACGATCCAATAGTCAGATTTTAATTTTTTTAAAAAAGGATTAATGTGTCAGACGGAGCCAATATAGTCTGTCTTCCTGCGACACTGTGTCTCCATGTCAGCGACTAGGATCCCACCACATTATGAACGGCTTTCTTCTTCTTCTTCTTCTTCTCCCTTTTAGAAAAATATTGTAAAGGGTTAATGAACGTTGACCCAGTTTATGGCAATCTAAAGGCTAAGCTGGCTCCTAAGTCATCAACATGTTAAGCAAATCCAGCCAATAAGCATCCTTATCACTTCATTATCAGATAGCCGTTGATGCTCATTGCCTCTATATTCCATTCCATCAACAAATTCACTTCCAAGAAGTTCTCCCTTGCATGGGACCCATCCAGACGTTCGCTTCTCCTTCTTCCTCATGTGAAAGTTGCAATCAACACGTCGTTCATTTATTTGAGTTTGAAAATTACAAATATAACCAATATTTGGTTTGGCCGTGCCGATTAAATTAGGCTTCTTGCTTTTATTATCGGCAATATCAAATCAAATAATTCCTACAATGCTAAAAACTATGAAAACATAACCGGAATAGTTACACGGCCAATGAAAAAGAGCACCAATGAAGATCTACTTTCCATTGCAAAAAGAAAAAAGAAAAGAAAAGGAGCATCAAACAGAGGTTTGTTTTTCATCACTCCTTTTTTTTATATAAATTTTGTAACTCTGTTTTGACTGCCGCGAACAGACTGTGGCATGCAATATTAACTCAGCCGCTGTACTGTTATTAACAAGGTACTAGTTAAAAAAAGATTCTGCTGCACTGTGCAGTACGGTTGTATGGGAATCAACTTTACAACTTAGATACAGCAATTTCCTCATAAGAATTGGAATTGCAATTAACAGTATTATCGACCCGTTGATACCCAATATCTAGTTATCCTTTCTGACACATATCAAATGTTTAATTCATTGGTCTGTCACAGTTGCCGTTAAGTTTTTTACTTAATTATAGCATGCTTCTACTAGTACTAGTCCCGAGCAAGACAATAAAATAAAAGGAATCCAACAAAACTGAATCCAATTGTGGCACTCGCACTGCTTCATTGATACCCAATTCCCGGTAGTGGAAGACCTCGATTTTTTCTTTTGGAAAAAAAAAAACAGGGACAAAACCGTAAGTCGAGAATAAAATGGCGTTTAAAACTAAAGCACGAAACGACGCATTTGAAAACTGGCGAAGCCACAAAAACAGTGACCTCCGCAACAAGTGGGAGCGAAAGATACACACATTGAACTGTAACATGAATCGAAATTAAAATCCACCTCAGAGAGCTCTAGATTCCGTCAATCGCCTATATAAGGAGATCACTAACCGCTTTCGTTACACACACACACATCACACACAAGAGAAATAAAAACCAAAGCAAATAAATAAATTATATTAATCATTAGAATAGTTTACAGAGAGGCAGCGATAGATGGGAGGGTGGGCTATAGGGGTGCACGGCGGAGCTGGTGTTGACCCAAATCTCCCTATTCAAAGACAGGAGGAGGCTAAACAACTCCTCACTCGCTGCCTCAATCTTGGCATCTCTGCTCTTCGCTCCAATCTCCCTGCCATTGACGTCGTTGAACTCGTTGTATGCACCCATACCCATCTCCCCTGTTTTCGTCTCATTTACATGAAAAGATCAGTTTTATTTTTGTGCACTGATTTTGCTAATTATGTTTCTTGTTTTGGGTTGATTTTGTTGGTGTGGCTTTATGGGATTGTGCCAACTTTGGCATTCTTTTTTAAATTCTTTTAGAATGGAAGGAGTGATTGATTTCTGTTTTCTTTTTGTGTTATTGATGATCGTATTACTAGGTGAGAGAACTGGAGAGTGATCCGCTGTTCAATTCAGGCCGTGGATCAGCACTAACAGAGAAAGGAACGGTGGAGATGGAGGCAAGCATAATGGACGGAACCAAGCGAAGATGCGGTGCCGTATCAGGTGTAACCACCGTGAAAAACCCCGTCTCGCTTGCCCGACTCGTCATGGACAAGTCTCCCCATTCCTATCTCGCCTTCTCTGGCGCCGAAGAATTTGCCAGGCAACAGGTGTCCTCTTTTCTTCGATCACGTATATTTTCTTTAATAAAAATAAAAACTTTCCCCATAAACTACATCGTTTTTATTATATCGCGTGTCTAAAACAACAAGAAGACACATGAATCATTCACTTTGCCGGAATAATTCAGGGCGTAGAGCTCGTGGACAATGAGTACTTCATTACCGAGGAAAACGTGGGCATGTTGAAACTGGCCAAGGAAGCCAACTCAATCCTCGTAAGTTGTTACATTCAACTCAACCACTTTAATTAGTTCTGTTACATTCTAATTAAACCTAAATCTAATTAAATCAAACATTGTTAGTATTTATATTAATAAATAAAGATTTTCATGTTGCGTGGGTCCATTACAGTTCGATTACAGGGTCCCACTAGGACTGGAAACTTGCAGTGCCGGTGCCGCCGCCATGGATAGTCCCCTCCAAATGAACGGCCTTCCGATTAGCGTGTACGCGCCCGAGACCGTCGGATGCGTAGCTGTGGACAGCCAAGGCAGGTGTGCTGCTGCCACGTCAACAGGAGGCCTCATGAATAATATGACCGGCCGTATCGGTGACTCGCCCCTAATTGGCGCTGGGACCTACGCCTGTAACCTTTGCGGCGTGTCTTGCACGGGTGAGGGAGAGGCCATCATACGCGCTACACTGGCGCGTGACGTAGCAGCCGTGATGGAGTACAGGGGGCTGGGCCTGGAAGAAGCGGTGGATTTTGTGATCAGGGAGAGGCTTGACGAGGGTAAAGCAGGGTTCATCGCCGTGTCCAGAAATGGGGAAGTGGCTTGTAGGTTCAACACAAACGGGATGTTCAGAGGTTGGGCAACTGAAGATGGGTTCATGGAGGTTGGGATTTGGTAAAGTAATTAGCTTGCAATCAAGTGTTTGAATTAGATATTTATATGTAATAGGTATTAGTGTCTTTTGCTTTGGTTGATGTAGTGGTACTCCTCTCATGTGTGTTCTGATATTGTGTTTTGATGTAATAAAATTAGAACCTAGTAATGAAAAGGATTTCTCAGAAATCAGAATCCAAACAAAACTCCTTGCATCTTTTAGTATTTATACATGACATATACACAATAATCTGTCTAAAGAATGCAACTTAAGAAAACAATAGCATAGCTTAAATTTTATTTTATTCTCCTGCTAAAATTTTACAGACAAAAGATTATGAGAAGCAAGTATGGTGGTACATGTGCTAGTTACTGTGAGTCTCACTTGGTGGAGTTGTGTCCTTGCCTTTGCCCATGATTGCATTCTTGGCAGAATTGAAGGCGTTTGTGACGGAAGCAGCTGCACTAGCCATGACACCAGGTTCTTTCTTGTCGCGGGTCAGATGGACCACTCCCACCTTCTCCTTGTTGGGTTCCTCTTGCCCAGCTTGTGTCTGATAATCTACGTATCCACCTTGGTTTCTTTAGTGCCTTCTTTGGTAACCTTTTCCAAACACAGCGCAAAAAAGTTAAAAATCCATCAATTACTAATGAATTAAAGCACACAAAGTGGGTAGTTCAATACTTGTGTGTTCATGTAAGAGTTCCAGACAGTTGAAGCAGATAGTTGTTGCTCCAAACTCGTAGTACTCGCACGGATAAATATGATGTGCTTGTTTTGGGTGGCAGTGACCTGGGGTTGAACTGGTGGACACGTATCATTTGCGGTGGCTCTCTCTGCAGGCTTCATGACTGCGGGGTAACACGTGGCAGTTTTTGAGAATTTACATTCTATGTGGAAAATACATGGGTGAAACATACCTAAACCAAACTTGCATGATGGCCTAATGTGATTGGGATCAACATTTGTTTAAAAAAGGAAAGTTGAAAGAAAGATGCTCGTTTTGGTAAAAAAAGAGAGAAAGATGCTTGTTGATTATGTTCATCAAAAATGTCAGAGGCAGAGCTACCTCCAATACCTACCACGTTGTTATACGAAACAGAGTAGCCAAGTAGGCACTAAAGAGTTGAGTGTTTTTGTCTTGTTAACCTGAAATTTAGATCCGACTCTCCTTATAAAAATAATCTAATAAATGAATATTATGCGTATAATAGAGATCAGTTTATTAGAATCTGAAAATTAATTCCCTCTCTTCCTTTTTTCAATGGGAACAATATAAAAATCAGGGCATTTGATCATGGGAAATGGCCACTAGAATCAAGGTAGATTTGCGCCATTTTCTGACCAAGTTGAACTTGAGCATTGGTTGATAGGTGCTGGTGATCTCTTTCAAGGGGCAAACCCTTAGCATCAATTAACTTAACATTAGGCAGGTTTATTGCCATCTGATCTTGTCGAATAATCTCTGTAAAATTGCCGTCTCCAACATTAATTGCAACCTGTATAATTAGTAGGGACGGCATGTTAAGGTCAGAGCGCAAATCCTTGAAGAAATTCTCTGTATTTTGTTTGAACCCATCGGCGTCAGCCTTGAAAACGGTATCACTTTCTCCCTGGTACCATAAAAGTGCTATAATTTCACCCCCTTCTGGAATTGATTCATTGGCTCGCCTTATCAGCTCGTTGTAGTAGAAATGGCCACGAGACCAATTAACTACACGACTGCCAGTTCTAGCACAGGGGACGAGACCAATGGATCCATATTTTGAACCACTGGCTTTGAGGACCTCATGGGCAAAAGGGATCCCTAGCCAAACATCCCAAGTGCCTTCTATGTCGATTCCAGAATGGAGTGGCTTACCGGCTCTTTTCCATCCTTGGTCGACAGGGCCTAGTCTGTAGATTTTGGGGTCGGGCCTGTCCTCAGGGGGCTGGTGTCCATCCCATTTGCCATGAAATACACCTCTTTGACCAACCATGTTAGACTCACCTCCCAGAAGGAAAATGTCCTTCTCCAGGGTGGCACCCAGACCAAATTTTGGAATGAGAATAATACAGACAAGTTGTAGCATCCAAGACATTATCATTTTATTTTTTGTTAGCAATGTAGGTATGTATTTGTTCGGAATAGACTAGTGTGTGTGTATATACGCATGGTTTGTTCCAATAGATGTATGGAGTAAATGCCAGGACAATGTGGCTGAAAATGGTCACTACTCATTAGTGTTCAGCATGGTCTTGGAGAAGTCACCAATAGTTCTTTCCGTAGCTAATGCTTACTGGTAGATTCGCCGATGCCAAAACCAATAATTTCACAGCATAAGTCCAAAATGTTGCTTTTACAATTGGCACAGTATCTCCTGTTCACCAAACGCCATCCTTATTAATTCAATTCTCTTTATTAAACTAAATCTGGGTTGTTATGCATGGTAAAGAAAAGAGAGGAAGTGGGTTGTGTTGCGGACCTGATTGAAAGAGATTTTCTTTCTAAAAAGGAAAGCTGGATGTGGAGGAAGAGAATAATCCATAATTTACTTTACTAGTACTATACCTTGCTTGTCATAAAAGGTGAGAACTGGGGGGATCCAATCAGATTTATTCAATATTCGAGTCATTTTCCATTTGATGATTGATCCAATCAGATTTATTCAATATCAATTTGAAATGAAACAAAAGGAATAACTAATTTAGAAATAAAAGTACACAAAATTCTGTATAAAGTCTCCTTCCACTTATCACAATTTTTGTTTTGTCAAAAATATAAAACTAATACCAATAAGACTTTAGTTAATGTTAAGCATGTTGATTCTGAGTAGAAGGTTGTTCATGCTCGAATTATTCAAAATTTAGATAAGACACTTGGGAGGGACAAAGAGAAGTAGAAAAATATATGTCGCTTCTACATTTAGGTGGATAACATAGTATCATCTTACTCAGCTTTAGATCCCAGTCGTTTACACAGACGAAGGGATAGTTTGCATTGGCTACTGATCCTGATATATTTGTAACTGCATCTGCCCAGTTAGATGACAAGTTGGACTTGCCACCCACCAACCATCTAAGCTTCGCCTTTTTTTCTTCTTGAACAAATCTAAGTTTTGTCTTAAATTAAAAAAGAAAATCTATACAGATAGAGGATACATTTCATTTGGCAATTCCACAATAAATACATGCACATATATCGATCAGAGATTATGGCTAAAATAATGAATAAAAGCGGTAGCCAAGACAAGACCAAGCTGAGCCTCAGATGTAGTAGTAAGGTATAGATGATCTGTTTTTAGATCCAACCCTTTTGCATCAACACACTT
>CAODLS012204502.1:0-13572 GCA_948243855.1 Flueggea neowawraea
ACATAGATATGTTGATCTAGAATGTAGAAAGTGCTAGATATTGATCTACGCAAGTAAAAGTGGTGCTACGCACATAGACAAATGTCAGATTGATGAGAACAAGACTAAGGCATGCAAAGCCACGTTGAGAAGAGTTCAAGGCAATGCAAAAGAGAAAATGTGCAATCTTTGAACAGAGATATATGCATGTAGACGAGGATGAACTGAACTATTTGACAAATCTGAGACGCTCCTTGGTAATTCAAATTTGAATATTTCCTGACACATCACTTGAAGAATCAGAAGTGCAACTCTACGCATGTAGAAAAGAGTTCCACGCACGTAGACGGGGATGAGCTAGACTAGCTAACAAACTCAAGACGCTCCTTAAGAATTTAAATTTGAATATTCCCTGACACATCATATGAAGAATCAGAAGTGCAGCTCTACGCACGTGGACGGGGATGAGTTGGACCAGCTGACAAAATCAAGATGTTTCTCAGAAATTTGAATTTGAATATTCTCTGACACAAATCATGTGAAGAATCAGAGGTGCAATCTTTGAAAGAACGACTACGCACATAGACAAAGGTACAACGCACGTAGCAAGCCACTGGGTGAAAAACTACATATTGTGGAGTTCAGATCATTGCACGCAGAATGTGGCACAAAGCATGTAGATCATGAGTCTATGCACGTAGAAGCGAAGCAAAGTACACAGATGCTTATCCACTCAAAGTCGAGAATACTGGAGTTCTTACAATACACGTAGACTTGCTATCAATGCACACAGAACTCGGAAGAAACAAGATACTATGCGCATAGATGGTGGCTCCGCACGTAGAAGGTAGTGATGTCATTAATGAACATAATTTTTGTTTAATTCACAACGGCTACTTTTAGGCTCCCACGACTATATTTTTAAAAGTGGCTATAAATAGACATTTCTGAGTAGAAGGACACATAGAGAAAAACAAGAGATAGTTTTTCCAAGACTTTCTATTCATTCTATCTCTCATCTTTACATTTATAACCCATTTGAGCTATTCACTTGCATTTACTATTATGTTTGTGTGAGCTTCTTTTTGCTATATCTTTGGGTTGATTTTGTAACAAGCAAGGTCATTTGCTTAGGGTGGTTAGGTTTCCTTATTGATCCTTAGAAAAACAAGAGTGGTTGCTAGTGAGCCTTAGAAAACTAGTGGAACAGTTTGTTAGTTAAACCCGCAAAAACTAGTGGTTCGGTTTGCTAATTGATCCCCGCAAGAACTAGAGGTTTGGTTTGCTTGTTTTGTCCTGAAAACAAGTGGATATGGTTTTCTAGTTGTGTTCACAAAAATTAGGGATTCTATTTGCTTGTTGAACCCGCAAGAACAAGTGTGTAAAAGTTTTCTTATTGAGCTCATAAAAATAAGGTGCAAAGGTTATCCTCCACTCGAAAGTGAGGAAGTTAGTGAATTGAAATTCTCTAGTGGATCTAGAAGAGTTGACATAGGTCAAGATGACCAAACCACTATAAATCGGATTTGTTTTCTCTCCCCCTTACTCTCATTACATTGTTTTATATTTGCATTATCTTGTTTGTGAATTGGTGGTTTTATTGATTTTGCATTTTAACTTTGATTTTGGTTGTAAAAGACTTTATTATTTGTTTCGATCTGCATAAATATTTAAAACTTCAACCCCCCCCCCCCCTTCTTAGAGTGTCATTCCATTTCTCATTGAGACCAAAACAATTGTTTACAAATTCATTTTCTTGCTTGAGGTTGGTAATTTCTCGAGCATCATCCCAAATGTTAGTATTTGCGCAAATAGTTTGCTTCCTGTAGGTATGTTTGCAAATAGTTTGATGGACATAATAACTTTGCAAAGTTGGTATTTTAATTTTAAGAATTTTCTAATGAGTCAATTGTGAATTTTAATTTTTTAACCTTAATAATTACGTGGAGCTATGTTTAAGAAGAAAAAAAAAAAGTAAATAAATTCATATCTTCTTTAAGCTAAAACTATCCTTTCTAGTCACGAAAAATATTATGAACACTTTTAACACTTTCTTAGAACACTCACTACCTTACACTTTTTAATCTTTATCTCCAATTGAAACGCTTCCACGCATCATCCAAAATCATCGTATTCCATGACATGGCACGCAACTTTCACAAAGACTCACTTTTAAGGTTTTGTTTGGTTCTCTCTTCTGTGTTTACTTCCCTCTTACCTGACCTTTAAAGATTCAATTTTTTCTTTTGTTGTAAAATTGTTTTTCACTGTCAAATCTTCAAATTAGGCAAATACGTTGGCCTTACAAAAATTTATCTATTTTTTGGGTACAGAAATATGATAAATAGATATATACGGTTTCATTTACTGTATATACATAAATAGATATATACATAAATAGAAATATCTGTTCGTTTTTTTTTTTTCAAATCAACGCACCCTAAAATAAACTAATGAAGAGCAAATGGAGGTTATTATGGTTTGCCAAAGTCTAAATATCGAATGAGGTATGAACACAGGATGCTATTCAACATTTCTCTCATGAAAGGACAAAAAGGAAAATATCCATAATTCTTCGTCGTACGCAACAAGTGGGTATGTTCGTCCATATCATCATTACAATCATCCAAATTGTTTCTATTTTTCTTATTCGAGGTCAACTCAACGAAACCTTTCCCTCGTTTTGTTACAGTTGACTACCTATATTACTCTGTTCCTCAAGCAATAACTACGGACTAACAACGTTTCCATGTGACTATAAATCTTGATACGTGATATGTTCGAATTATTCAAATATATTTAAAGGAATACAACCAAGTCTATTCCAATGATTCAGGATTATTTTCATTCAAGGACATCAATAAATGGTGTCACGAGGTCGAGAATAACTTTAGTGGTGAAAAGATTAACAATAATCAAATTAAAGGCTTAGTCATCTTTTTTTAAGCTCAGGGATCTAAACAGTAATAATTAAGTCCGTGAACCATTTTTTCACAACGTTTCAGGCCCAAGGGTGTAAGAGAAAATTACTCTTCCGTTGTCAATCCGTTGCCAAGGATTGTTGGTCGCCACTCGCCATTCACAGCAAGGCTTCATACTACATATACGGAGTCTTGTCGCTGAGGTGGGGGTGTCCTAAGACCCATGGTGACCCCCTTTGGTCCGTCCCAGCCAACACCTATGCTATCCATAGCCAAAAAGAGAAATACCTATGCTATTTCCGTTTTGTAAAATTATTGTTGATGCCATTAAATTCCGAAAAATCTAATTAAAAATAGTTTAATTAATAAATTTAAGATGTCCTAAACTAAAAAAAAAAATACTATTACAATATGAACCCTCTCAATTAAAACTGTTCTCAAAACCCGTGAGCTGATGTTACGGAACTACCATTTTTGCCTATATGTCATTGGTGTTTGCCTTCACTGGATTGACTGTAATTTTCAATCCTTTGTGTTCTGTTGTATTCATTTTCTTGCTTTTGCACTATAAGACGTGGCTACCCAACCCATAAAGCAAAATGAAAACATTTTTCTTGTTATTTGAAGGTGTTTAGTAACGATCACCTGCTGATTAATACAAATATAAACGGATTGCAACGAGAGAAATTTTCGCAAATTGACATTTCAGACGAAATTTTTGCTGTAACATTTTGTCGCAAATTTGGTCCTCGAAAAAATAAAACAACAAAAACCGTCGCTATTTTGCGGGAACACAAAATACGTGGCTATTTTGCGATGAACCGGCTCCTCGCAAAAGCTTGGCCAAAATTCAACAAAATGTAATACAAAAGAATTATTCCGTCTCTAAATTACGACGAATTTATTAGTAAACTTTACGCCGAAATGCCTGCCCAATTTATTTAACCTTTTAACATTTGTTGCGTGGATTTGGCAATAGTCCAGCATTTGCAACAAATTTGTCTATGTTTTTGGTTGGCATCTTCAATCTTTTTGCATGGAAATTGGCGTTTGACGTAAGAGATGCGACAAATGTTATCAAATAATCTAGTTGACTTTTCATCAATTGTGCAACTAATGTTGATGTAAAAATCAATTTTTTTTTTATTTTTAATACTTAATAATTAAATTTTTTAATACTTTTCATCAACCTGCGCCTCCACCCGAGCTTGGAGCCAGCCCTTGGAGCTCCTGCTATACACAGTTGGGTATTCTCGCGACAGAGCTCATCGCGGTCAAAGACAATGCATGGCATCTGAATCTCCGCCTTGAATGTGTCGCATCATGTGATCAGAGCCTGTAGACACGTCCATTTGAACAAACTTTGTTGGCTGCCTCGAGAAAAGTGACACACTTGTCCTCCAGTGTAGGCTAAGGAGCGATTTTGATATACTATGGGTGAAACTACCGTCCTTTTGCAAATATGTCATTTACCTCTTTTAAAGATGACGATTAATTTTAAATTAATTCAACGATTACAAAAGCGACAACACATTAAAAAGTGGTTATGTTGTACATGTATAAAATATGACTTTTAATGTGTTAGCATTTTTATAACCGTTAAATTAATTTTAAACTAATCTATACTATTAAAAGAATATAAAGGATATTAATCAAAAGGACAACAGTCTAATCCATCTAGAAGTAAGCTGTTTGTTTCCATTACATATTTTACATAGTATATACAAATAATTTCTAAAAGATAAATGGATTTTGGAAATAATTATTGGATCAAGGGTGATCAACATTAAAATCTTTTTATGTTTTGATGATGGATAAAATTAAATTTGATACTTGGGCATTTAAACATGATCGTTATTAGATCACTTGAGTAGCTAAATGTGTCAATCGAGTAAGGAAGAGTTTCAAGAGTTGCGGTTTTAACTCTTTCACTCGAGTAAACAAGAAATGTCACTTGAGTGATCCATGTGCTACTTCACTCTAGTAGCCGAAAGCTTCACTTGAGTAACTTTTTGGTCCAGGATGCTGAAACATCATTAAATTCACTCCAACTATCACAACTTATTGACCTGCGTACGAGGCAAATCGAATTGGAACCCGACCCATTAGAGAATAGAACATCTACCCAAATACTTATTATTAGTCGGATTATTAATCATATTAAAATATTTTAATAAATAAAGAGTTTTGAAAATAAAAATCTTGAATAATGAAACATGATCGTAATATCGAAAATACAAAAGAAAGAATTATAAGAAAATTAGTTTGACCAATTTAACATCAGATACAAATCCATAACCCGTTATCCGGTGTGTTGCATCTAACATATCTGAATATTGGGCCCGAACGATAGGGCACTCACTGCAAACAAGGACGCCTAACTGATTATGTAAGACCAGATGCTCGCTATCAACATAACCTGAAAATGTTAAAGGGAGGAGGGTGAGAAAACTCAATGAGAGACGACACTCCAGATTGCCTCCGAGACTCACATAAACTGTTTTGAAAATATTTTCAGAAAATACCACATGCATGTATATGGTCATATACTGGTAATATACACTCGTATACTTATAGATAGTAGTTCAGAAATTGATTGTGAAATTCGTCGCAAACAAAGAAAATAACAGACAATCACATGAATTAAATAAACAAATTAGATAAAAAAATGTTACATTTTTCAAAATTTAAATAATATATAATACACACTTTTCAAAATATTTATCGAGAAAATTATTTAAAACCTGACGGGACCAGAATCAGACAAATGTAGTCACTCAGACTCTATAATAGCCACTTAGGCATGGATAGGCCACTTAGGCACCTGAATAGCCACTTAGGCAAAATACGACCCTCTAACCCAGTAATAGCCACTTAGGTAAAGTATAACCCTCTAGGTTAGTGATAACCCTATAAGCGAATTAATATGCATTAGTATACCAAAAACTATACTACCTTGTAATTAGGTGTCCTATATAAAAATATTTACAGAAAATATTTTTATATTTATTCAAAACAGACAAGCATGAAAAATAAATAATTATTTATAGAAAATATAATTATTTTCAAAAAAAAAAAAACTTAACAGAAGACATTTCCAAAATACTGAACATACTTCTTATCTCAGAGAAAATACATATATTCAAATGGAATATTTATTTCGGAAAATATTCTCAAATCCATATAAAATACTTAGTACGAAAATATACTTGTTTCAAAGCATAATATTTATTTATAGAACTCAAAATATTATTCAAAACGGTTTTCTTCTCATACCAGAGATTCCATAGTAGATGTTATCACATAAGTCAGATTTTATTATTACCCGATCATTAATTATTCTAGATTACATGCAAAGGTTCAAACATATCAAAAACATATAATTTCAGAAGACATAACCTATGTGTTTAAAACTGTCATCGCACTCACCTGGACACCGAACGAATAATCCAATCACGATCTACTGGTGAATGTCTGGTCACTTCGAATGTCAAACTGAGCTGAGGCAAAAACAGATTACAACAGACTCAGACGTGGTAACTGTAGCAATAATGAATATGCACGAATACAGATGTAGAAACCAAACCCCAGTGGTATCAGAAAAAAACCTATTTCAATAGACGATCTAACGCTCTCGACTCGAAAATCAAATATTTCGTAAAATTATGAAATGGTCCCTCAACTTTTACAAAATTACACTTTAGTCCCAAGATCTTGAAAAATTATGAATTAATCCTCATAATTTTCAAAAATTATGAATCAGTCCTCTAAATTATTCAAAATTGCAAATCAGACCACAACTCTTAAAATTTACATTTTAGCCATTGCAATAGAAAATATTCTAAAAAACACCAAAAATATGTATCGATTGATACCCGATATTTTCAACCTCTCAAATCAACTCTAATCAACCTCAGGAACATAAATCTATAATCAATTTCACTAAACAAACTCAAAATTGACATAAATCTCCAAAAATCCAAACCAAACCCTAACACATTCAATAACTCATCAGCTCTTTCAATCTCAAGCTCAAATCATGTTTATCTAACCTCAGTCCATCATGATTTAACATCCTATAGCTCACATTTCAACATATTCAAGCAAATCTGAACCCTAGATGCAAATTCGACCTCTTAACATTCATGAACAATTCTTGCATAAAATGAAGAAAGAAAAGGATGAGGAGATTCTTACCTTAAGAGATGTTATGGAATGAAGGAGGAACAATGAGAGAGAGATATTGGAATGATTTTGGAGCCGATTTGAGTGAAAAATGAGAAGTGAGGCCGAAAAGGACATGGTTTGAGGTTTTAAAGCGTCCACAGATTAAAACACACCATTTCACTTGTTTCAAAGACACAACTTACGTTATTCTGAGGTTAAAGTCCGTATTGGGGTCATAACGTATGTCACCAAACTCCTAACATACATTGTGTTGCTAAAACATACATCAAGATGCTTCTGTTATGCAAAATTAGACATTAACGTACGTCATGAAATGGCTAATGTACGTTGATCATGCCCTAACGTACGTCTCACCTTTGCTAACGTACGTTATCCAAATTTCAAGATAACGTACGTTAGACCCAACCATGACATATTATGCACCTTTTAGCATGCATAATCGACGTTGTTCGCTTACACATACGCGTTGGATCATTCCCGAGGCTCGACAACACCCAACCTCACAAAAATACCATCATTAAACTTCCTTAAACATCCTTAACCATCTCAAAAATATCTCTAAACTCAATCATCCATTTAGAAATGAACAAGGTTACAATTAAAAATGAATGGGATTCAAGAGGAGATCTTATCGGAATTGAATGGAATGCTACATAAGTTTCTAATCAAAACCGGCAGGGTATTACACCAACGACTAGTTTCTCTCCACCAACGGTCATATGTCTTGTGGAACAACTTATGCAAACATTGTGCTAACACTCTTATCAATTTCTAGCAACAAAAACACTAAAGATCAAGCTAGAGAGCAAAATCACAAGCATCAAGTTCACACACCAAACTTTAGCATAATGCTTCATACTTTCTAAATCTTTTGTATTCACTTTGAGTGTGGGAAAGATTTTTTGTGAACATAGAGAAAATAGCATTGTGAGGGCTTTAAAGGTGTGAGTTTGGAAATCAACCTTGTGTTTGTCTTAGAGGAGTTAAGCAACAATCAACCTCGTTGTAAGACTTTATTGGATTGAGCCGAAATCAATCATCGTTATAGTGAAAAGCCTAAGTGAGACTTAGGTAGTGGACGTAGGCAAGGTTGGTCGAACCACTATAAATCTTGTTGTTGTTTTCTCTTTTACTTCAACTCACTTCCGCTCTCCAAACTCCATTAAAAGAATGACCGAAAAGTTATCCAACAATAGTGATAAGTATTTTTAATTTGTGACACTTTTTTTCTTTATTCTCGATTGAACCAAAGGAGTAATTACAACTAACAAATGGATCTTTATTAAGGAATTTTCCTTGGCATAAAACTTTAATTAGGTGCTTAGTGTATTTCATTATATTCAGTTTGGGAACTAACTGGATTGTGGGATAGGCATTGATGAATTTGAAGTGGTTTGGTCTCAACTGTCAGACAAAGATGATAGCCTATATGATTTGTTGTTTTGTACATTGATAGAATTCATAACTAGTACTATGACATTCATAAGAGCATAGTGCAACAGAAATAAAAAAAATTAACCTAGAATTCTGTCAAGGATCCATGCACATCAACATACAGGATTAGGGTTAGGGTTTCTACCTCAAAAACATGATGCTTGAGTGTGACCGAATGGAATGTTGGTGTTGCTTTTAGTATAAAACGAATCTCCTTCCCTCACGTTGCCTTTGCGCGAACGTGTCTAAAGGTATCCACACAAACGAACCCTCTTAGATTGGAGGAGTGTACTAGTACTTAGAATCTATATTCTAATTCTCACAAATAATTTTCTCTCTTTTACTTGTGACACTCACAAATTCGACTTTTCCATGGAATAAATTCAGTCTAACCTCTTCTATTTATAGGCACTAGGGTTAGTCAAATTCCCTTTCTTGTCCCACAAGAATAGGACTCCTAATTAGTCATGGACTCCTAATTAGTGTGCCGAATTTCCTAGTCATCTTTGCACTATGTTTTAGTTTCCTTGTCATACAAGAATAAAGACTCCTAAAAAATAGGAAGTGTGCTGAATTTTAATAGACCCATTAATGGTTATTTGGGCTTTTAATTACATGACACATTATTATTAAACAAATCACTTTATTATTAACACATGGGGAGAATTATGTCACACACAATAATATACCCAAAACATGAAAATAATAAGTATTTTATTTTAAAAATCCATTAATTAATGGATAATGTCTTATATCATATTTAAGACATAAACTATTAAAACCTTGAATTATTAATAATCAAATAAATTAATCATCTTAATAATTCAATTACAATAAGAGAGAATATTAGCAATCGAATCCAATTCGTTATAGTGTGTGACCCAATAAGCCCACTCAAAATTGACAATGAGCATTGTCCCAAAACTTGAGCCCATTGTTCATAAGCAGTATCTAGTAATATATTATGACAACCCAAAATCAATTTGAGTCGGTAATCCGAGTTAACTTTTCACAGTTTGATATTTAGTCATTTTGTCTCACGATATCTATATTACACATAAAACATGGCCACATGTCAAGCTTATATTGCTTAATGTATTTCTTGATTCCAAGTAGATTGATATAACAAATGACATTGATAACCCTTTTATCAATTCATTTGAGTATGCGTACATTCTATCAATCATACTCATCAAGCGGCCTAGAGATATCACTTTTCATAAGAGGAACAAATTCATGACTCTCACTATCATCCTTCTACAAGATTCGTGACATATTCAATCATAGCCTTTATTATTACCCTATTATGAATAACATTTGACTAAGTTAAAACATGTGATTTCACTTTTTCAATAGTCGATAGTGAGTTTCAGTCAGATGACTCAAATATTACCATTGCATGAAAGCTAATTGTGACATTAATCCATAAAGTGCTTTCATAGTGGGTCAGTCCAATACATGTTCCCTAACATGTATCTATATTCTAAGTGATATCTCATATGCATACTCAGTAAAACATGATTATCCACTTAGCAACATACTAATTTTAATTCATTATCATTCACAGATAACAATTGATTAGGGACATTTAGAATAGTATTGCTTTTAGCTTATGGTTTTACTATCAATTCATACTTGGTGACATAAGAAAAAATAAACTATTCATGAAAGGTTTTATCTTTATAAAACATATTATTCCATAAATATGAAATAAACACAATATGGTTCTAATGAGAATAGAATAACACTCCAAGAGATGGGGGGCGTGAATTGGAGTTTTAAAGAGTTTTAATATTTTGTTGAAAATCTTTTGCAATTTAAAACAAATAACAAAATTAAATGCGGAAACTAAATAAAATCTAATCCACAACCAATATAAATCAAATATAAGTAAAGTAAATATAATAATGAAATAAAAGAGAGTAAGGAGACAAAAAATAAATCCTATTTATAGTGGTTCGGTCCTCCTTGACCTACGTTCACTCCTCTAGTTCATTAGAGAATTTTAAATCCACTAAACTTCCTCACTTGTGGGTGAAGGCAAACCATTTACAACACTTATTTTTACGGGATCAACAAGAAAACCGTTCACCTTTTTTAAGGACAAAACTAGAAAGCCAAATCCCTAGTTTTTACGGGCTCAATTAGAAAATTGTTCACCTTGTTTTAAGGACAAAACAAGAAAACCAAATCCTTAGTTTTTACGGGCTCAACTAGAAAATCTTTCACACACTTGTTTTTATAAGGCACAACAAGGAAACATATCTACCCTAAGCAAACAACCTTACTTGATATAAAACCAACCCAAAGATATTGCAAAATCAAAGCTTACACCAGCCCAAAATTCAGATTGCAATAAATAGCTTAATTAGGTATAAAATGAGAAAAGAAGAGAGAAAGTGGATGGAAAACTTTGGCAAAGGTTTCTCTATTATTTCTCTCTAGTTCCTTCTGCTTTGGGACGTTTATTTATAGTTACTCTTAAGAAAATAGCAGTTGGAGCCTCGAAGTAGCCGTTGTGAAATAGACAAAAATTATGTCCAGTAATGACGTCACTACCTTCTACGTGCGTAGTACCTTGTTCCATTTAAGTTATGCATGCATTTATCGCAAGTCTAAGTGCATTGCAGGAACTCCTGTGCTCTCGGCTTTGAGCAGCTCAACATCTACGTGCTTTGCTTTTCTTCTACGGCGTAGACTCATGATCTGTGTGCTTTGTTCCACCTTCTGCGTGTATTGATCTGAATTCCAGAATATGCAATATTTCACCAGTGGCTTTCAATGTGCGTTGTAACCCGTCTACATGCGTAGTCATTCTTTCAAAGAGTGCACATTTGATTTTTCACGTGATTTTTAGTAGAGAATATTCAAATTCCAATTCCCGAGGAGCGTCTTGCTTTTGTCAGCTATTATAGCTCATCCTCATCTACTTGCATTGCATTATCTTCTGCATGCATAGAGTAACTCTTTAAAGATTACACATTTTCTTTTCTAAGCGCCTTCAACTCTTCTGAACATGACTTTGCATGTCGTAGTCCTTTTCTTCATCAATCTAACATTCATCTACATGTGTAGTGAAATCTTTTGTGTGTGTAGATAAGTAAGGATTAGTTCCAATGAGATCTGCTTCTTATCTACATGCTTTACTCATTGTCTTTCTATGCAAAGCCAGCTTTGCATGCATCAACGTACTTTAATGACTCTTAAAGTACTTTATGGACAGATATCAGCAAGTCTGCAACTTTATACCTTTTCCATTGATGTTTTGCATTCATCATCATCAAAACTGAACTCGACATGGACTAGGGCACAAAACTAAAAGTCTCCCACTTGCACTAGTACCAATCAGGAATGAACCTAGTACTAAAGGACCTGAGTGTCTTTCATGTTTCGGTTTTGGTAGAGACTTTGTCAAAGGACCCGCTACATTATCATTGGTGTCAAATTTGCATATCTTGACATCTCCCATTTCGACTATCTCTTGAATAAGGTGAAAACACCTAAGTATGTGTTTGGTTCTTTGATATGATCTGGGCTCATTGGCTTGAGCAATGGCCTCATTGTTATCACAATACAAGTCTACTGGGTTTATGATGTTTGGGATGAAACCAGTAATAAACTTCTTGATCCAAACAGCTTCCTTTGTTTCTTCTGATGTAGCTATATACTCATACTCTATACTATAATCAGCCATGGTGTCTTTCTTGGAGCTTCTCCAGCTGATTGCACCTCCATGTATCTATGTTCTTAGTGATATCTCATATCCATAACCAGTAAAATATGATTATCCACTTAGCAACACACTAACCTTAATTCATTATCATTCCTATGATAACAATTGATTAGGGACATTTAGAATAATATTCTTTTTACCTTATGGTTTTACTATCAATTCATACTTGATGACATGAGGAAGAATAAACTATTCACGAAAGGTTTTATCTTTATAAAACATATTATTCCATAGATATGAAATAAAATGCCTCTTTATTAAATAAATCAAATGACAATGTATATGAATGATTGGACTAGGGCACAAAACTAACATACATGTAGTCCATAGTTTAGGCTAATATTAGCTATAAGCGAGTTAGTTCTTCAATTCCATGACTAAGAGAACTGAAATGATAAGCTAAACCAACTATTATAAGTGGATCATCAATGTTATATCACATATGTATTTGAAATGTACTAGTGACATATATATTCGATATAAAACTGTTTTGACACATGAGTTGGTCTTTTAGCTCTCTCATGTATCTAACCTCGCTAAAAATAAAAAAAGTGTATTAACCTCACTAATTTTTAGTCACTCTCTCTTTTGTGACTCATAATTGCAAAGAAGTCTTCTTGAGTCATTGCAGCTATTTTTGAGCATCGAATTCTTTCTTGGTATGAGTGCCTTTTGTTTTGGCACCTTATGTACTAGAGTAGTAATAGACTCTCCATGATTTGATTGAAGGACATTCGATTGGTTTTGTTGGAATTCACGGCTCGTTTATGACATTCATAATAAGTCAATGCAATGGAAATAACAAAAAAATTAATCTCTTGAATTCTCCCAAGGACCCATGCACATCAACATATATAATTAGGGTTATATGATCTACCTTTCACCAAGGCTTGATTGTTCGATTTTGTGAGATGTTGGTGTAGCTCTTAGCACCCAAAACCCGAATCACCCTTGTGGAATCACGTTGCCTTTGGGCGAACGTGTCTAGAGGTATCCATATGAACGAACTTACCTTAGATTGATGGAGTGTACTAGCATGTCTTTTAGAATCTCTATTCTAAAACTCACAAAATAATTTTTCTCTATTTGAAAATGGCACTCACTAATTTGGCATTGCCATGAAAATAATGCAACCCTATTTATAGGCATATGATAAGACATATATAGGTGCATAAAAGAATCAGAAATCTCCTCCTTGACCTTGCAAAATTCGGCCAACATCCTATTCAAGCAAAAGGTTGCCGAATTTTCTTTCCTAGTCTCACTAGGTTTGTCATTCTTGTCCCACAAGAAAATTCACTTCCTAATTAATTTTGC
>CAODLS012204548.1:0-18113 GCA_948243855.1 Flueggea neowawraea
AGCCTATGATACTTCTGTATGTCGTAATTTTAATGGTTAATCACATGCTATATATATAGTTAGGCTAGAGACCCAAATCTGTAGGTTTTATAAGACTAGAGTTTCCCACCATCAAGGAAACCTAATTAGACATTAACTCTATAGGAGATATTTATAGGACTCATTGTTTAACACCAATACCACCTCTTAGAGATATCTTAAGTTATCTTTATCCAACCTTCTAACAAATAACTAAGTCACAACAACATTCTCCTACTTATTCTATAATTGGAAACATTAGTATGGCCAAAACTAAAACTTTATTAACTTAAGTCTCTAAGAGATAGTTATTTATAGCATAAACACTCTCAAATAGTCCATGGAACATCCTACAAACATGCATTATATGTGCACAATGAGATCTTTAAATTCTCGAGTTCAATTAAACAAGAAGCGAAAACAATGTCAAGGCTTAAATAAACTAACAAGTCTCATGATATCCACATGCTTTCTATATTTATCAGCCGACAATCCTTTATTCACGGGATCAACAATCATTAGTTTAGTATTAACATGTTGGACGTCCATTTCATGCGACTTGTACATTTCTCATTCTTTGAGAAGAAAACTGATGTTGTGTTGTCACAATAGATCTTTAAGGGCCTCTCTATTAAGCTGACAACCTCTAGTTTAGAAACAAAACCTTTTAACCATAGTGTCTGTGATGTTGCTTCAAAACATGCAATGAACTCTGCTTCGATGGTGGACTAAGTAACTATAGGTTGTTTAACACTTTTCCAAGATACAGCTCCTTCAGCAAGAAGAAAGATATATCCTGATGTGGACTTCATTGTATCTATACACCCTTCATGATCAAAATCAGAGTATCTAACTAGTTCTAAATGGTCAGTGTGTTTATTAGTAAGCATTAGTTCCTTGGTTCCTTACAAATATCTTATGACCTTTTTTGTAGCTTGCCAATGTTTCTATCCTAGATTACTCTGGTATCTATCGAGCATTCCTACTGCAAATGCAATATAAAGTCTTGTACAAACCTGAGCATACATTAAACTTCCCACTGCAGAAACATATGGTATTTTACTCATTTGCTCCTTCACCATATCATCTTGAGGATAATTTTCCAAACTTAATTTGTCCTCTTTACAATTGGAGCTGGATTAGGAGAGCAACTTTGCATTTTGAATCTTTTCAGAACCTTTTCAATATAGGACTTTTGAGATAGACTCAATGTCCTCAATGATCTATCTCTCTGGATCTCTATGCCAATGACATTGGAAGCTTCACCTCAATCCTTCATTTCAAAATTTTCTAAAAGGAATTATTTTGATTCATTTAGCAAACTCATGTCATTGCTTGCTAGTAAAATGTCATCGACATACAGAATCAAGAAAATAATTTTACTCCCACTAACCTTAAGGTACACACATTGATCCTTAATATTTTCAACAAAACCAAAGGAAGTTATGGTATTGTGAAATTTTTTATACATTGATGGGATGCTTGTTTCAACCCACATATTGATGTTTTTAACTTGCAAACCAACTGACTATCTTTACAGAAACCTTCATGTTGTTCCATGTATACCTCTTCCTCAAGATCTCCATTTAAGAACGTCATTTTTACATCCATTTGTTGTAACTCAAAAGCAAAATAGGCTATTAAGGCCATGATTATTCTAAATGAATCCTTCTTTGAAATTGGAGAGAAGGTTTCATGATAATCAATACCTTTGTTTTATGTGAAACCCTTAGCTACTAAATTAGCTTTGCGTCGTCCATCTCTTTTAGTCACATAGACCCATTTGCAATCAACCACTGTTGCTTTGTCTGGTAATTCAAAAATATCCCAAACTTTATTTTTATGCATGGATTCCATTTCTTTCTTCATAGAATCCATCCAAAGTTCAGAATTATTACCATTGATTGCTTGCAAAACTGATTGAGGATCATTTTCAGGTCCAATGTCATATTCAGACTCTTGTACTCCCACTATTTCTTATACTTCATACTCGTTAAGAGCTTGTTCTTGATTTTCATTTGAACTTGTACTTGATTTGATCATGAGCTTGATCTTTATATAGTAATTGATCTTGAATCGGTTGCTCTTCAATATGTAATTGGTTATTTGAAGGAACACCCAATTAAATACCTAATATGGACCTTAAAATTTGATTCTTTGTTTCCCCAAGTTCTACCTATCGAGGCATATCAATCCCACTAGGTTGTAGATCCTTAAGAAATTTAACATTTCTTACTTCGACAATTCTAAGTGAATGATCAGGACAATAGAACATATAACCTTTATAGTTTACTGGATAGCCAATGAAATACCCGCTTATTGTTCTAGGATCCAGTTTCTTTAAGTTTGGGTTATACACCCTAACTTCAACTGGGCACCCCCACACGTGGATATGATTTAAACTGGGTTTCCATCCTTTCCATAATTCAAAAGGTGTTTTAGGAACAACTTTTGGTGGAGTCCTATTTAAAATATATACTGTAATTTTCAAGGCCTCACCCCAAAGGAATATAGGAACATTAGTAAAGCTAATCATACTTCTCACCATGTCCATTAGCATGCGGTTCCTTTTTTCAGCTACACCATTCTGTTGTGGTGTTCCAGGCATACTGTGTTGTGCAATTATGCCTTCTTCTTCTACAAACTTTGCAAATCGACCTAATGATTGTCCCTTTTTTCTGTATATCTTCCATAGTACTCCCCATTTCTATCAGAACTTACTATTTTAATTTTCTTTTCTGTTTGTTTCTTGACCTCTGCTTTATAGATTTTGAAGACATCAAGTGCTTCACTTTTATCATGTAAGAGATAGAGATACATGTATCTAGTAAAGTCGTCGATAAATGAAATAAAATATTTATGTCCATTAGGGCAATGAGTAGTAAATGGACCGCATATGTCTGTTTGTATGATTTCTAAACTCCAGAACTCCTATTGCCACCTTTTATGGTCTTGTTAGTTTGATTTCCCTTAATGCAACTTAAACAAGTACCAGAATCACTAAGATCAAGAGTTTTTAATACTCCATCATTTATTAGCCTTTTGATTCTATCTATGGAGATGTGACATAATCTCCTATGCCATAAACTATATGAGTTTTCATCACAAGTACTTCTTTTCATGCCAATAATTTCACTATGCAGATTTGAATAATTGCACATAAATGGGGTCAAGTCGAAATTTATATAAACCATCAACCAAAGAGCCATAGCCAACAACAACTTTATTTTTAAAAAGACTAAATGTTGAATTTTCAAAAAGAATACTAAATCCAACTTTAACAAGTCTAGATACAGAAACTAAATTTCTTGAAAAAGATGGAGCATAAAAGTATTTTCAAGATCTAAAATAAAACCAATTTCTAAAACTAATCAAAAATTCCCCACAACCTCAACTTGAGAGCCCATCTTATTGTCAGAATAGATGAATTGCTCATTTCCCTTCAGTTTCCTTTAGCTAAGAAAACCCTGCATAGTATTAACAATGTGAATTGTTGATCCTGAATCAATACACCAAGTATTGTTTGGCACATCAACCATTAAAGATTCATAACACACAAAAGAAAAGAAAGTACCTCTCTTTTCTAGCATTTCTTGTACTTAACACAATCTTTCTTCATGTGTCCCTTTTTCTTGCAAAAGAAGCACTTATTGCCATCTTTCCTCATTGACACATTTCCATCCTTCTTAAATTTGGGGACAAACTTTCCATTTTTCTTGTTTCCAATTTTGTGAGTTGCGAGATTCACACTCTTTTGCTTCATGTCTTATTTCTCATGCTTTAGCCTTTCCTCCTCTTACACACACATGGTCAAAAGTTCATTCATAGACCAATTCTCTTTATGTGTGTTGTAAAAGATCTTAAAAGGTCCATATTCTGTAGGCAGAGAATTAAGCACAAAATGAACAAGAAGTGCATCTGAAATGTCTATTTTCAAGGATTTGAGTTTAGCACTTATGTCTCTCATTTCCATAATGTGCTCACGCACTCCTTTAGAATTGTCAAATCTTAATCCTGTCAGTTTCTTCATAAGGGTGCTAGCAAGTGCCTTATCAGAGGTCACAAATTATTCCTCAATTGCCTTTATAAGATTCTTGACCTTATCACATTCTGGGATTGATCCCCTTATGCTCTTGTTTACATGAGCCTTTATAAGCATCATGCTCAATTGATTGGATCGTACCCATTGCTCATGATGATTAATCTGTTGTGGCGTACTTGATTCGGTAAGAGCCTGTGGCTCTTCTTCCCAAAGCGCCAAGTCAAGATCCATGCACCCAAGTGTCAGTAAAATTTGCTCTTTCCAATTAGCAAAGTTGTCACCACTCAACATTGGAATGTGAGAAGTGTTATTCAACTCAGCAGTAGGTAAGACTGCAATAAACCAAGAAACACTTAAATAATTGATAAATCTAACGTCCCTGTGGGTAAAGGCTACAATCATGCATAAGATTCATCAATTGAAGAAATTAATATGAAACACAAATAGATATTTTATATTTGTGGGCCTAAGATTATCAAGTTTCCATTTCATACATAATTACAAAATAAATCCATGACGCTCAGCATCTGTTCGGCATCTCGTCACCAGTGAGGCATTCCTTGCTATTCAGTGAGTGCCCTCGTTCAAGCTCTACTTTTGTATTTTGTTATTAGAGTTTCATACCGGGTTGTTGTGGAGATACTGAGCTATACTTTTGTATTTTATATGTTGATCATTATATAACGGTTTTATATTTATTTTGATAGTATTATATCTATATTATTTTCTTATATATATTTTATTCAATAAATGTTTTGATAAATGATTGTTTGGGTAGAATATCTGTATCTTCGAGGCTTGTGCGAGATGAGCTCGGCTTCCATAGACAGTTCACCTTGTATGCCGGTCACCGACCCGACTCGGGTCGTGACAATTACATGTGTTGTATAAGGCTTTAACAAGAACAGAACAATGACAGAACAATTGCATCCATAATAATTTCAATTCAACAGCAGTATAACAGTACAGAAGTTAATTACCGAGCAACACGACCGGCATCCTTGCTCTGATACCACTACTGTAAGACTTTATATGTAATAAGTATACACATACTTGATCCTCCAGCCATGATTGTTCAAGTTAATCACACCAAGATTTGTTGCTGTCTACACCACAACTCACGTCCCTCTTTCGCTCACTGTTTCTATTTTTTTTTTTTGTGTCTTCTAGCCTATACCACAATAATGTATGCTGTAATCTGATGGTATAATCACAGGTTATTATATAGTTAGGCTAGAGAACCAAATCTGTAGATTTTACAATAATAGAGTTTCATACCATCAATGAAACCCAATCAGATATTAACTCTGCCACATACATAAACGTGTTCACTTACGTAGTCATATTTAATACCAATACCATCTCTTAGAGATAAATAATTAAGTCACAATAACAAAGTAGACATGGACAGAGAAGTCGTTAAATTTGTCTGTTTGAGGAGGAAGTTTCTTTGGCTTCAATATTGTGAAAGCTCTCTCCTCCTGAACTCCCTGCAACATTGCAATTAAACTTGTGGATTCCTTACACATAGTCACATGGAATCCGGGAGAGAGCTACAAAAAAAATATATTATCTTTTTAAGTGTTTACAAGACACAATGATAAGCCTCCAAAGTTCATAAATGTGAGAGTGGCTTCTCTGTCTCTGAATTGTGGTTTGAAAATTCTAAACAGTCCAACCACACATCTTTACAGCTTGAATCGATTGATATATTGTTGCATAAATTTGGTTGGTGGTGAATTATGTTGTCTCCCAGTAGGAGTAGAGATGAATCCATTAGGCAACAAAGATATTCATGAGATGAATATATTAATTATGCCTGTTTTACACTTTGTATATATGGCTTTTATGATAACGTACGTAGGGTTTGGCATGCACAAACCACAAAAAATTCAGTATAATTATAAAAATAAAGATTATCTTCTGTGAAAATTGGAGGTGAGTGTAAAAGTCTTTGACTGTTAAATCTGCTCTATCTTGAATTTTTCTGAAAGATATTATAAAATGTAAATATTATACATACATTATGGAAAATAAAACTTTTAAAGAAATACACAGTTTTGGCAGATTTCTTTTTGGTCACTGTAAATCAGAAAAATTATTTTATGTCCCTTTAATGTTAAACAAAGACATTTTGACTCCAGGGCTTTATATAAAATTATTGTCTTACAAGTTAGCACCACGTGTTAATTCATATATGCATCTTGCCACGTGCTATATGTCATAACTGAGTACATTTATAATGGTTCAACACTTTGAACATTGATGCCATTGTCATAGCAATAAATCATCTATTGAGCCCTCACTCATAGGGGAGTGTACGTGTCTTTTATGCGTTTAATATGTATCAAACGTGTAAAAGATAGTGGACTATAGTTAACTACATCCACCATTTTTTTAAATACAATATTATTTTATTTTTAAATTTAATTTAGGATATTATTTTATTTTAAATTTAATTTAGTTAATTTATTTTATTTTAAATTTAGAGTATTATTTTAGTTAATGTTTTTTTTATGGCATCAATTAATATATTTATATATTTAGTATTTTAGTTAATATGTTTTATTGTTTTTGACTTTGAAAGTAATTATTTTTTTATCTATCAATTTTTTTTCATATTTATTCAGTCGACCGTAAATTTTGAAAATATTATTTTTCCAAAATTCGCATGACTAATTTCTCTTAAAAATAATTTAAATAAAAATTCCAAAATATAATAAATTTTACATAAAATTATGAAATTAGTATGTTAAATAAATATATTTATTATGATTTGTATATTGTAGATAAATTAAATTAGAAGTGAAGTAACTGTGGGTCTTATAATAGAGTATAAAAAAGAGTATAATCATTAAGAGAGAGTTTAATGAATTGTTGATGTGATATGACAATTATATACTTCAAATGTATAATCATTAATGTTGCCCTCAACTCAACAATTTATTAAACTCACTCACCAAATTATCTCCCTTTGCAATGGTTATAACATAATGGATCTGATGTTCATGCTACATCAGCATCTCATTAAATTTTCTATTGAACTCTCTCTACAATGCCTATACTCACATTAAATACATACAATGAGAACTATAATAATTCCATACAACATTCATGCAAAAAAAATTCCATACAACATTTAATTTATTTACAATATATATTTTATATAGTGTTTACTTAAATTGTAAAGACATATGGTAATAGTTATTTTAATGTAAAGAAAATTTTTTTAAAAAAAGAGACATATATTAAAAAAGAAAAAGATATGTTGAAAAAGTGGCTTAGTTTTTATAATTATTTTTTCAAAATATTAAAATTTTAAAAATAAAAATTAAAAAATAAAATAATTACATGAAAAAAGAACCAACCAATTAGAGTAAAAAAATAAAAGAAAAAAAATGTTTAAAAGAAAAAAAGAAAAGAATAAACAAAAAAATATTTTAGAGAACAATTGGGGGGTCCATATGTCAATCTAGTATTTAATTTATTTATAATATACAATTAATTATAACATATTTGTTGCACAAAAAAAATTTATACAATCCAATCTTTGAAAAAACATCATACTTTTTACAATATTTTTTAATTTATTTTGAAAAATATTTATTTTAATTTAAAAAATATTGTATAAGAAATATCAATTAAAAAATAGATATAAGATTTGGTATCAATTACAAAAAAAATACTGTAAAAATATATAATAAAAAAGAGAGAGAATTTATATTTAGACATATAATATGATGTATATAGTATATAAAATAAAAAGAGAGAGATTTGGTGGAGAGAGAGAGAGAGAGAGAGATTTAAAAAAAGAAGAAAAAAAGAAGCTTCAGCATGTGGGCCCTAATCAAGTGGGGGTTAATGAGTTTGCATTAAAACTCTAATTATAGATGGTTTAATTTATTGGCAAAAAAAAAGATGTTTTAATTAAAAAATAAAACCGTGAAATCAGCATGGCTCGTTAAGGATCAAAACTGACAATAAATTGACGGCTTAACATTCTTTTATACTATTTCAAAAAAAAATTATACAATTTTTATAGGTCGAGTAAATATGGCGATATTATTTAAAAGAATCCTTCTTTTGTTATACAAAGGCCAACGAAACAATAAAATGATCCATTCTGATTACCATTTCTGGATTCTTTTGTCGTGGGTAGTCTTGAAAGAAAAGCAAAATTTCTATATTAAAAAAAAAAATCAATAAGGCCTTATTTAGTTTAGAGAATTTTTTGAAAATTCTCTAAAAATGAAAAAAAAAACTAAAAAAGTTGTTCAAAATTCACTTTTCACTTATTTTTTTTGATGGAAAACAAGAGTTTCAACTGAAAATTTATGTGTTAAAAAATAAGAGTGTATTATCTGGGCGATGCCATCTTTAAATTAAACTATGTTTACAAAAAGAAGGGAAAATATATGTACTCCGGCACTTGCGTCAAAATTTTGCAGATTATTTACCAGTTTTAGCCAAAATTTTGCGTACCCTGATTTATATATCATGCTTCTACATATATTCCTCCTTTTCCAGTGTTACAATGAAAGTATTTTGAGACATGATGCATTTGATAGTATGTAAAAGCGTATTAGTGTTACATGACTCTCTAAACTCGGAATGAATGTAAAAGCGTGATATCCATGCACGAGCTACTAAAAATACCATTGTAAATTAAAATCTACGTTTTGGATTGATATCGATTCTTTTGGATATATTTGAAGTATGAACAAAAAGCATCCCACATGAAAACTCGAAGACAAAAGAAACAAGCAAAAGGAGACAAATTTAAGGTGTGAAAAGCCATATTTGTATATTTGAAAAGACCTTGATTGGAAAATGTGTTCTATTATGCAAACATTATTCTATGCTGCTGAATGTTCTTAGAGTCATAGCTGACACTACGAAGTCGGACTTAAGCCCGAGTCTTGTGTGGTCACCGCAGTACTACATTAGGGGCTAGCAGACAAAAAGGGAATCAACCGAACTCTGTTGCACAACGTGAATCCGTGCCGATTGCAACGCTCCCTCTAAAGCTTGAACCCGCGCTGTGTGAACTCAAGACCATTACGTTTGCTGCTACAAGGGGAGACATTGTATTTTCTTACTTTAATTAGTTAGTGCCAATTAATGTCTTGATAATGACTACATAGATCACTCAATTGCAAAGAAGCTGGACTATAGATATCTCTGACTAGGGCTGACAATTTCTGACACGTTTATGACACGATAACACGATTACGGTATACAATATTATGACACGATACGAATGACACGAAATCAATTTTTTTAATGTTTATATCATGTATAAGGAATGTATAATGATGTGTGATAATAAAATGACATGACACGATTACAACACGACTAACATGAATGTCACCCCTATCTCCGACCTTCTCTCTGTGTAGTCAAATCATGTGGACTAGTTAGTCACTAGTCCTTCAAACATTATTTGTCTCAGGGTGTAAGATGTTTGAAGGACGGATTGAAGTCTTGATGCTCTGAGTGCAACGACCTTTAGACTAGATCCGCTGATATCTTCATTTTCTTTTGAATCATTAACCAATGATAACTTCCAAGAAAATGCAAGCAAATTTTGAGAAACTAGAAGCTTGGTCTCCGGGTTTTCATTGGTCATTAAAGTAATATGAAGTTAGGGATGGCAACAATTACTTTACTTGCCGGGTTTACTGAGATTGCTGGGGGCGAACCTAAATCATTAACAGTCAACACCTCCTTCCCTTTTGAGATTGCATTTCCACCAACTTTCGGAGAAATAGTATGAGAGAGTTGCTCCAATTCATGAAAATCTTCAGTATCCAAAGGAATTTGCAATGATTGCAATCAAATTCGTCGATTCATGTGTAAAGTCACGCCAAACACCACCACAATCACCTCTTTGCCAGATCAATTGGAATCAACAAGTGAATCGATCGATCTGGACGCGAGGAATTAGGGTTTTGGACCAATTACAGAGAAGAGGCGTACGTTAGCAAGAGTAGCAGCCAAAATCACGGAACTCAATTCTTTTAGCAACCAAACACCACCCTTCTATTGATATCTGGTGTCATGCAGTTGGTCTCATTTTTTTCAAAAATCTATTGTTTTTGATAAGTGGGATAGTTTTATTTAAGCATAATCCACAAAACAGTGGATTATGATTTTATGCAGTGGTCAATGTGGGATTTGGGGATTATTCCGACATGAAATTATCCTTATAATGAAGTTGGAATTTATCTTCTAAGTAAAGATGAATAACAAAAAAAGATCTTGTTCATTTATATTAAAAAGGCTCTGGCTTAGCCATATATCATCATCTTTTATGATAGATTAAGTTTGATTTATGTACATATCAAAGAAATAATTATTAATACGTGACATCTAGTTATCAATAAATCAAAAGAAACTTTGAAACAAAGAGATAATATTCTTTAATTAGATGGAACAAAGTACTGATAAATTAATCGCTTTGGTTGGTGCATCATTATAGCTCGAACGTAATGCTCTATATGTATACGTTTATGTGACTGTGAACTGATGACTACTTGATTGTACTTCACTTGTATAAGAAATTGAACTATTTTCTCATATATCATCTAAAAAATTTTTTTAAATAAGAACAAGAAAATCAAGTACAAATTAGATTTACTAAATATTAGAAGTAAAAGAAAATATTAGTTACATTAAAGCCAAAAAAATCCCATTACATTTGCAGAAGTACTATGTTGTGTTTGTGAACTAAATACCTGGCAATTCTTGCATCACTTGATAAAACAAATCTGTAGTATCATCATACATAGAAGCATAATGCACTAAACTTCCCTTTTCAAACGAGTGACCGCCTTGATTATACAAATCATTCTCTGCAACAAATGGTTGGGTCCAAAAGTCCCCACCAAACGAAGTAACACTATCTTCTGCAATATTAGCAATCCAGTTTAACGCGCATTCGGAATTAATCAAAGCCGAATCGTTGCTTAAGTTGGAGAAATCAGTGCAAGAAGTTTCTGGGTTAAATGGAGAGCTTTCTAGTATTGGATTAGAGGGAGTACAAAATGAAACACTTTGAGCTCTGATCTCATCATGCTCACTTGATCGCTCTTCTAAAACAGTTGTGGTTTGGTTTTGATTTTGATTTTCATTTGCTCTGTTCTTTAGATGAGTGTGCCAGTAGTTTTTAATCTCATTGTCAGTTCTTCCCGGTAATTTTGCCGCAATAATGGACCACCTGCATATAATTAAAAGAAGTTTTAGTGAGGTGTACTCATTTTGGACCATAATTTTATATCTTGCTTTAAAGCTAACGTATTTTGGAATTACTAGCATACTTATCCCGTATTTTTATTTAACTCAACTATAACATCTAAACAAAACGTTACGTTTTTCTCACGTTTGAGAGCGATGTCAACATCACTCGACTATATATGTATTGACAATATATAAACTATTATTAATCTGGGAGAAAATTGGATAAAAAGACAAAAAAAAAGAGTGATGCATACTTATTTCCAAGTTGTTCATGTAATTCCATGATCAAATCTTCTTCTTCTTTAGAGTAGCTCCCGTGTTTTACATCCGGGCGGAGATAATTCATCCACCTTAATCTGCAACTTTTCCCACACCTTGACAGCCCTATGTATCAAACAAAGTCGAAAAGAAAAATTCTTTAGATCACAAACATCTATTTGACTTTTCCAATACATACATCTTGAAAAGGTTTAGATTGATTCAAATCTTATCTATAACATTAGGACTGAAACATAGTTGTGTGCGTGTGACGAGAACAAATGTGCATAATTTATTGGCTGTTATAATTGATCAACATTACAAATACCTGCCTACCTGCGAACCTGGGAAGTTCACGCCAGTTCCAATGACCATATTTCAGAATGTAAGCTCTTAATTTCTCATCTTCTTCTCGACTCCAAGCACCTTTTTTGATCCCATTCTTATCGAAGTACGGAGCTCTCACCATGTTTTGGGGCAGACTCCAAAGTCTTTCTTAAGTTGGCCAATTTGAGGTCAAGTCTTAGTAATGCCCCTTTACTAGCACAATGGATCAACAATCTTATATATATACCACCTCAAGTTTGAATATAGAACGTGTTTAGATTAAGGGTTGATGTCATTCACCTTCAAAGAAGGATCTTTATTTTTCAAGAAGACAATTACTATTTTGGGCAAGGGCCCAGTTTTCTTGGTCCATGTGTATTAATTTATTACACACAGTGAGTACATGGAGCTTTCTCTGATCACTCATGTATGAACGGATTCAAGACTAGATGTGACTGTAATTAGGAGCATCATTATTAATTATATTTTTCTCAACCCTTCCTTCCTAATCAGCAGGTTATGCCAAACGAAATATTATTGTTTTTTTTTAAAAATTATATTTATTCAGTATTGACATCACAAAAAGAGAGACTAATCTCTATAATAATCATAAAAAATTTGGATGCTCTTGAAATTTGAATCTAAAACCTCTTGATCTTAGATGTGGGTGCCTACCAACTGAACTACCCAACTTCGACCAAAATATTATTGTTAGTGCATTGTTTCGATCCATATAATTTAATTATAATGAATAACGTTATTATTATAAACTCAATAAAAAAACATTGAGGTCAAAGTTGGATGAGTACCGAGGAATAGAGATTATATTGCTCCAATATCCAATTGATTAGTTAAGAATCAAAAGAACAATATGTTGTGTCAAAAACCTCGTGGGAGCTGGTCCAGCAGGAAATAGGAGCAATGTTTTGTGGCTAGCCCGGGTTCGAGACCCACCATTGTCTCCCCGAGTGCTTCTGAATATCTCCTTAGGTGTATTTCTCTGTGGGTTCCTAGCGGGTGTCGTGGTGAGTCTCACTCGGTTACCACTGAGCAAAACAATATTCCACGGCAAGGAATATCAGCCTGCATAATCACGCCCAACAGGGGTATGTCATCACCGGTAAGCCTCGATTCCCGTTTTTATTGGAAAAAAATATGTTGTGTAAGGAAAAAAAAGGGACAATATGCATAGTGCAACAAAAAGTTACCACGTAGCCATAACTCACAATTTCAAAAAACTATCATTAACCAAAATCCGAATGTATTAACTAATGGACATGCAATTTATTGATATTAAGTCAACTTGTGCACCAAGAACAATGGATTCGAGATAGAAATGGTGAAAATGTAAGCATTATCTTCTAAGTTTGTTTCACACTTCTATTTTTATTTGCACAAAATGTATACCCATGAAATGAAATAAAAGAAGACACTGTTTGATGCATGTCTCGAGATAGATTAATTTACCTCATCTATAGTCACAGTCTCTAATTAGAAAACTCAGGATGATGATCAACAATTACTCGACTCACTTTGTCTACTAGTAAAATTATAGTATCATTTAGCCCAAATAGTTAAGATTAAGTAACTTTTACATTTCTTTTTTTTACAGCATTTCCATATAACGCTATTATTCCCCATTTTTTGATTTGAAGAAACTCGGGAATACAATGGTGCCCTTTGGTGAGTTTGTGAATTGCGAGCATGCCAAGGAATTATAGTGTTCCTAAACTGAAAATTAGAAGTGATTGAATGAAAAACGCACTCGAGAAATCAAACCTCTTAATTAAATGATTCAGAATTATCAAATGACATAAATCATTCACTATGAGTCTCTTTCGTATTTAACAACTATAGCAAGAACATAATGATGAAATGAAAAATTGAGAGCTTTATTGAAATCAAAGGTTGAGTACAAGAATTTGAGAAGAAAATAGATAACAAAAAAAGAAGCTAAGGTTGAAGAACAAAAATGAATAAAAAGATAAATTAACTCATTCAGTGTTGTTGTTGGAGAGATGTATTGAGGTCCTTTTTGATGTGCATCTTACATCTATTTATATTATTTTAATTGTTTAGCCACCAAGAGTCACATTTTGACTCTCATCAAATCCTCTTACAAATTGTTCCACACGTTTTCAGATTTGTAGTGTCTATAAGCCCCCAAGGTAATATTTACAATTCTGTCATCACCTATTTCCTTTGCCGTAAAATTTCCTTTGGTCTCCAAAGTAATATTTACGTTTATAGCACTCCCTCAAGGATCATTTCCTTTCTTGCATATCTTGACTATTCTTTTGTTGCTAATTTTTGTCCCCAAGACAATATTTTATAGAAATCATTTCCTTATTTGCATGATTTCGTTCCTTTGTAATAATTGCAAAATTATGGTGGAAATAATATCAATCCTTTTTCTTTTTTTTTTACGAAATTTTGTATTACATGTCTCTATTTTTTTATATGTAATATAGTATATCCTAATTACAAAAAGCTTAATAACATTAAATAACATGATTTTTATTTGTTTTTGTATTTATTATCCGATCTTTTAAAAATAACTGTTAATAACATCATTTTTATAATTTTTATATTTGTGGCACAAATTAATATTTTAATTAAAAAAATAATAATTAATGACGTGACACTGACGACGTAATAACTATTTTATCGTTGGTTCCTAATGGCATTGAGCTATATTATTCTAGAAATAAACTTTAGAGGTAATGCATAATTCCCAAAAACAAAAATCGCATGCTTTCTTAATAGAGAAGTAAGTGCATCAAAATTAGTGCGGTGGTCGGTGGTTCAACGCGTACGACTTGAGAGGAATATGTTTCATCGTGTAATGTGTCACATCACTATTATCACTCTTTTATCCTTAATTTAATTCCAAAACTGGTTCCCTAAAAAAAAAACTAAAACTACGATGTTATGACTTTCAGCATATTATTAATGGTTAGTCTTATTTTAATGCATGATGTACCATCTAGCATTTAAAAATCAAATTTCATAGTTAGAAAATTTGTTAGAAAAAAATAATGATAAAGGACGATAAACAATTTTTTTGGCTGGGAGGATCACGTAAAATCGGATTATAAATATATTAAATAGCACATCACAGCCGAAAATTATCAGTTGATAGAATTTGGTTTGCAATATAATTTTATCGGATGTCTCCGGATTGAAACTATATACATTATTTTAATCTATCAAAATCAAATTGCAAAAAAAAAAGAGAAAACCAAACACCACCAATTTAACAAGTTAGCGTTGAATAAATGCATCATATTTAATATGTGATTTGGTACATGAATATTATATACGAATATTTTTCAATTTTATTAATTATTAATTGAGATATCCTCATGGATTATGTTTTTATTAATAAAAATTTCAATATTTTCAATAAAGGTAAAACCATAACATTCTTATTAAATTTTAACAACTACCAAATGGAAAGGAAAAAAAGAGTGAAATTCATGGCGGTCCTCGACATTTGGGGTATTGTTTAACCCGGTCCCTGCTAGTTTGGAAATAGTCACTTCGGTCCCTTCGTCTATCATTTGTTAGTTTTACTTAACAGACATGGCGAAAAGACAAACGTACCTTCAAATTTAAAACTTATTTACTCACCTTAAACCGAACCGAACCAAAGTTAACTCACCTGAACACTCAATCAAATACACCCATTCCAAAACCAAAACCAAAAAGTTAATCCAACTTAAACACCCTACCACACCCAACCAAACTCACCTATGATCACTTCCTTAACCCAATCCAAAACCACATGCTCTCTTCCTCCAACCCAAAACCACAACCTAACCTAACTCAACCACAAAACTCAAACCACAATGCCCATTGTTTCTTCTTCTTCTTCTTCTTCTTCTTCTTCTTCTTCTTCTTCTTCTTCTTCTTCTTCTTCTTCTTCTTCCATGCACTGTTTATTTCTCTATCCCAAACCACATCCTTTCTCTCTATCTCACACACTGCTTATCTCTCTCTCTCTCCCTCTCTCTCTCTCTTTCCCCCTCCAGTCTCGCCACACCCTTTCCCTCTCTCTCGTCAGTCGATCTCGACTTCAGCTATGTTCGACCCTCAACCCGAGCTCCCCTAGTCGCCGTTTTTGTCTCCTTCACTGCTCTGATAGAAGGCATCACTCAACTCTCTCTCTCTAACCACCCAACCCAAATCAGACATTGCATGGAAAGACCCAACCCAAATCGGGACGCGACAACTCCAATTGTGTTCATTAGCAGAGTCACCGGAAGCGATGAACTCTGAACCAAACCAGACAAGGTGGTCCAGAGAGTTTTAGGGTCTTGGTGGTGAATGGTGGTTGTTTCGGGTATGAATGGTAGATACAGTGACATAGGATAGTGGTAGGAGTGCGTGGTTTGCAAGAAGGGTCTGTGTTTCTCTTTGATGATTCACTTGCTCTTAGGAGGAGTTGCAATGGCTTGATTGAGGAGTTATTATGTTTTGATTTAATACAGTTGGATTTTACCTGGATTTCGATGTTAGTGATGAGACTTGGTGTGGTGGTGGCAGTTTCTGGGTGTGGTGGTGCCGTGGTGGCGGATTTTAGGTGTTGTGGTGGTGGTTGGATTTCGATATTAGTGATGAGACCTGGTGTGGTGGTAGCAGTTTCTGGGTAGGGTGATGGAGGATTCTATGTGTGGTGGTGGTGGTTTCTGGGTGTGGTATCTAGGTGTGGTGGTTTTTGGGTGTGGTCATGTTGTTCGACAATCATCGGGGAGAGAGAGTGAGAGAGAGAGACTGGGTTGATGGACAAAAGTTTCAAGTGTGTCTCGGTGTGAGAGAGAGAAGAATGAGAGAGAGAGAAAAAAACATAGAGTAATATGAGGGTAATTTTGTCATAAAAATTAGGGTTTTTTTGGTTTGGGTTACTACATAAGCAAATATGACACGTCTATTAAATTTAACTGACAGAAGCTGTGGTCAAAGACCAGAGTGACTATTTCCAAAATAACAAGGACCAGGTTGAACAATACTCCAAATATTTGGAGCGTTGCCTAAAAAAAGGAAAAAAAATTCTTGTCTACTTTAATATATATCCCTATATATACATTAAAAAATTAATAAATAAAATATAAAATATTATTTATTAATTTTTTTGACATATATATTAAAATATATGTAGTAAAGGTTATTTTAAAAAAAAAAATATCTGTCATAGGTAAATGAGAAAAAGAACACACAAAAAGAAAAAGCAAGGCTTGTCACGTTGTGAAATGAAAGATGCTTTGATTGTACTATAGAGATAAACGTCGTCAAATCACATCGTAAAGTGGATGCGTCATGCAATGGGAACATCTAATTCACCGCCACATAACCTTCTCAACAATGGAACAAGATCCCAATTTCTGTTCACTCCGATCCATACACGTTTGAACGCTTCTCTACGCACACCCAAATCTCTTTTCTCTACTCCCTCTACTTCACATAATTCTTCATCCCAAACCCTCCCACCCGCCATGTCTTTATCTCTTTTTGTCACTTAAATTCAATGTTCCCAATTTCCCTTCCACATTGCATGACCTGTCTGTTCTTTTCCAGGTTCCCATTTTAATTTATACAACATTAATTATCTTTTTTTATTGTTTATGATTCAGTTTCAATGTCTAAATTGATCTTTTTTCCTTTTGCAGAAAGCATGGTTTGAGAATTCCCCAATTGGGTTCTGCAATTCTTGATTATCATTTTGTTTAGTACTATATTGGGTTTGATCCAGTTTCTTTAATGGGTACTTTGGTTTCATTGTCTGATCAGTACAGAAGATATGTTGTTTTCTTGAACATATCATTTCTTTCAGTGGTTTGTGTTTTCTTGATCATAACCCAATCCAATTCTTCAGACTTTCATGTTCTCAACAGTTACAATCCTCTGAATACCAGAAATGATCAACAGGGTTGTAAGGGTTTGGTGAATCTAAGTACAAACGAAGCCAAGTGTCTTTACCTAAAATCAAAGAGCTCATGTTTCTCACAAGGATATATCAATTACCTCTACATCTTTTATTGCCATTTTGGAAAAATTCCATTTCTGGGACATGTCCTTATGTTGTCCTGGCTTCTTGTCCTGTTCTACTTACTGGGAAACACTGCTTCTGAGTACTTCTGTTCTTCCCTGGAAAACCTGTCAAAGCTGTTAAAATTGTCTCCAACAATTGCAGGGGTAACTCTGCTTTCACTTGGCAATGGTGCCCCTG